>PQWD01011032.1:0-57262 GCA_019425675.1 Leucinodes orbonalis | reverse complement strand
ATAGTTTTGTTGAGCATATCAATGCCGACCTCTAACGTTTTGAGCCTTTGTTGGGATCACACTCATTATTACTAAACTGCAACAGTTCCTAAAGAGGAGCCGACTGTGCGGCTCCATACCAATGTGTTTTCTTAAGTACAACTCAATTACGTTGGGCGTCCTGGAGAAGTAGAATATTTTTTCCATTTGAATCAACGCCCCCCCATCTGCAGGCCACAGGCGTTCCCATGGGCTTCATGCCCTCCAACAGTGCCTTATTGATAACATTTATATAAAAGTATTGAAGATGTTTATATGGGATCCCTACTATGTCAGTGAATAAACATTCTTGACTGATATATGGACAAGAGATGATATATGTGGTTCAAATCCCGACACGTATCAATGTGTTTTCGAAAATGTACGCCTATCCGACATCTCTTACGGTGAAGGAAAACATTGTGAGGAAACTTCATAGCATGCCTGCGAAGAGATTTGCAGGTTGTGTGGTGAAGGCGTCCAACCGCACTGGGCCCGCGTGCGACGACTATGGCCTAATCACCCTATCGGCGTAGCTCGTACCGCCTCGGTGGGGATGTTTTATGGCTGATGATGATATGGACAAGAACGTGATTTAAAAGGGTTTTTTTTGTAAGGACTTGGTCTCTTATAACTGTATAAACACGCCCCATTTGGGTATATAGAGGTTGAGACGTCGACCAGGGATCCAGGTTCGATTCCCGGGCAGTACAAACATTTGTGTTCATAAACATGTCTGCTTTTCCTTTCGTGTGTTGTGTGTTGTGTCTGTTGTATGTATAATATGTATGTGTTTACAAAAAAAAATATATAAATATGTTTATTCATTGTTTAGTACCTATAATAGAGGCTTTACACTTGGGGCTAGATGGCGTTGTGTGAATGTCAGTGGATATTTTTTTTATTTAAAACAGTATATATAAATATGTTTGTACATTGTTTAGTACCCATAATACAGGCTTCACGCTTAACTTGGGGCTAGATGGCGCTGTGTGAATGTCAGTGGATATTTATTTATTTATATATGGACAAGAACGTGATTTAAAAAGGTTTTTTCCATAATGATCTGGTCTCTCATAACATAACTGATTAAACAATGGAAATATCCGAGCAACAAAATCATTGAATCATCTGTCAAAACATTTTATTTTTATACATTATTTTGGCATTATAAGGTTATGACGTCATTGCTTTAGGATATCGATTGAAGTGCTTTTTGAACATTTTCGGTAACTCAGATTGTATAGTACCAATGATTTATCAAATGGTTAGTACTGAGTTTTATTAATTTTATAATTAGCATTTCAGAATGATATTCGAGTTATTATTGAACCATGTTGTGTAATGGCTGAGATGTCAGCTATCACACCAAAGGTTCGGAGTTCGATCCCCGGGCCAGTTACAACTTTGTGTGCATGACTTGACTGTTGTGATGGTCTGGGTGTTTCTTAATTATGTATGTATTTACAACCACAAGTATAAATAAGTAGTTTTTCTGTAAGTTTAGTATACCGCAGTATAACAGGCTATGCTTAGTTTGGGGCTAGATGGCGCTGTGTGAATGTCAGTGGATATTTATTATAGTATAACATTAGTAAATGAATAATTATACGCGAATGGAACCAGATTGACTAATAAAGAATCAAAGTCCTTATGAGGTTTGATATGTGACCGCGATTCATTCGTGCAAAGTTCAGCGAAGTATCTTATCAATTAATTTTATAAGGTAATAGGCAATGATGTAAAAAAAATTAATTAAAAAATTTAAAAAACCCCCCGACACAAAGACCTTAAGTAATTTCCCTTTAAAAAGTAAAAAATAATAAATAGAAACTTATGTTAAAGTCCCTAAGAATCTATTGATAATTCTAAAAAAAAAACCGTTCCGTTGGGGGGACCGCTCGAATTATTTCTTTCTTTCTCTACATATTTTTCATAAGATGGTTACCTCTTTAGGCTTTACGTTCTTTTATTAGTCACGGTCGCCCCAACGCGGACGTTTTTTTTAGGAATAGTATTTTTAGATACAGTACAAAAATTCACAATCTATGTGTACTAATTACTGATCGTAGTCCATAATTAGGTAGCCATTTGTATGAAGCGTTTTGGGAAGTCCATATGTGTTATTAGAATTGAAAATCTCTTTGAGTTTAGTGTTGACGGAGTAATTTTTTACTAATGTTTCTATTATTCATGCGAGTCCAGTCGAGTAATAACAGAAAAAAAAATTTCAGCATCCCTTATTCAATAGATTTTCTTTTATTATTTTTTTACTTTTTAAAAGGAAACTTACTTAAGTTCTTGCGTCGGGGTTTTTTTAAATTTTATTTATACTTTTATAGGTAGATTAGTTTAAGTTAGAGTTTCAGTTGAGTCCAAGTAGATTTGCAGTCATTTGTACTCTCCCCACTGTTCATCCCACAACTTTAAAACGGCTCAACCGATTTCATCAAACATGTCTAAGAACAACCTCGCACATAAGTCAACCGTTAATACAAAAAAAAACTAATTGAAAATCATTGCATGCGTTTGGAGTTAGCCACAGACAGACAGGACACGTCAAACTTATAACACCACTCTTTTTGCGGGGTGGTTAAAAAAGTATGGATTCGTGATATGCTCACAAAACAATCGGAAAAAGTGTTCCGATGTAGCGACAGCAACCATACACATTAGTTGAATGGGGTTATCTATACTAATATATAAAGCTCGACGAGTTGTTTTTTTGAACGCGCTAATCTCAGGAACTACTGGTTCGATTTGAATAATCTTTCTAATGTAGATAGCTTATTTATCGAGGAAGGCTATAGGCTATATATCATCACGCTACGATAATAGAAGCGTAGCTACTCGACGCTTCATTAATACCCCGTTTGAAACATTTTTCATTACTTATGAAAAATGTTTCACATCGGGTATTTTTCATACTTGAGCTTCCGCTGCGTACGCTGGCGTAAACGATTAAAGTTACACCAAAGTCATGTATGAGAGTATGCTCAAGTGTGTTCGTGTGTGCCTGCTTGTACATGTGTGTGCCTGCTTGTATTTGTGTGTGTGCGTGTGAAAATAACCCCACGTCCCGTGATATTTAATCTTACTGCTCGATAATAAGGCACCGATTACAATTCGGATCATAGATTCGCAAATAACCCGCATACAGTCCAGATAAACGTTATCATCACGCGTTCAACTTGTAACCTTTGCAAATGATTTTCCACCTTATCTACAACACGGTTTCAATTGCTGTTAATTAGGGTTGACTTTACTACTTACAAAAATAATGAGGCTAAAACTGGCAAAAAATTGTAGCAGAAACAAGTAACGTTAATAAAATACTTTTTATTTACTTAGGTACTTACTACAGCTTTAATATGAGAAAATAGTGGTTTCCCGTGGTATGACGTATAAAAAATAACTACACATCAGAATCGCGTTCAAATAATTTCGTTTTAGATTTAATGGTATGTCATTCATATATTTTTTTGAGATTTATCAAACCCCATAGTTTAGAAATTAGAGGACTCGGCGCAACTCTATTTCAATTCATAAAAAAATGATATTAGAAACCTCGATATTCTTGTCCAAGTTCTAATTACATTGATACCGCACACGTGAAGCGGGACGATGAAAAAAAATTTTGAGTTTCCAGCTTCAAATGTATGGGGAACCCTAAAATATCAAATATATTCTAGTTCTTTCAAATCTTTAGCGGTCACAGAATACAATATCTTACAAGTGTGCATAGTGTGTGCTCATAGTTTCGGAGAAAAGAGTGTGACATACGGACGACAGACAGACTTGACGAAGCGGAATACGGAACCCTAAAACATCGTGATCAGAACTGAAAAAAAAACAAAAAAAAAAAAAAAGCCTTGGTACCCAAAAAATACGCTGTTCATCATTCAAACCCGTTGAACTACAACGTGCAAATATTTGACATATTCTATGAAAACGGGACCGAGTCCTTTTTCGTCCCTGACACATACGCATTTTTCTGCTACAATTTGGCTGCGAGTTTCAGCTCATGAAAATAATAAACTAACTCACATGCACATCACGAAAGAGATACATCACCAAAAAT
Organism: Leucinodes orbonalis; assembly: GCA_019425675.1. Taxonomy (NCBI): domain Eukaryota; kingdom Metazoa; phylum Arthropoda; class Insecta; order Lepidoptera; family Crambidae; genus Leucinodes; species Leucinodes orbonalis. The sequence goes on along the minus strand of PQWD01011032.1, from coordinate 53,163 downwards.
GTCGGGCCGCTTGACACCATACGTATACTTTTGTTATATTTATTTGACATGAAATGATTCCATCAAATGCGTACCTTACGCGTCTGCTAAAAGACAGTAACAATTAGATATAAATCACGCTGGCTTCTTCCTAACATTAAATGGGGAAGGCAAGTTACATCTATTATCGAGTGACAAGATAATGCTGTAGGAGATTACATTCAATAGATGAAAGATAAGCAGCAGACTAATATGCTTTCAAGAGTGGAATCTAGTACTATAGTACTTTGATGCGCGAAGTTCGATATCTGACAATTCACACCGAAATTAGAGCTGGAGCACTTCATCTCTTCTAACTATTGATAAAAAAAATTATATTAGAAACCTTAATATCATTTTTCAAGACCAGCACACCCCACACATGTAGGTTTTTGAGTTACAGTTCAATGGATAGAGACCTTACAGTTTTCTTAACAAAAATGACGACTCATCTGGTGCAATGGATGAGACTTCTGCTACACCAAGGGTTCTGGGTTCGATCCCCGGGCATAACTCACATTTGTGTGCATGAACATGTCTGTTTGATCTGGGTGTTTTCTATGTATAATATGAATGTATATAAGTATGTTTATCCATTGTATAGTACCCATAAAACAGGCTTCACACTTAATGCGGGGTTAGATGGTGCTGTGTGAATGTCAATGGATATTTACCTATTTATAAACCTTATAGCGGTTCACAGAATACATTACTCTCAAAGTTTGAACAGTGTAAAGGGACAGAGGGAAGGACAGACAGACATGACAAATCTATAATTTTTAATAATTTAACTATGGAACACTTAAACTATCAATAGCTAATTAAATTAAAACATTTTATCCAACTCTAACTAACTACATGATTATATATAAATCATAAGAGATAATGCCTACAAAAACATGGTCACAAATTCAAATTCAAATTTCTTTATTCAAATTAGGCTTACAAAAAGCACTTATGAACGTCAAAAAAATATTATAAAAAACAATTAAAAATACTAAACTAAAAATATGAATTTTGATGCTTTGAAAAAAAAAGCGCTTCAGTGGATTGGCCTGTTGAGAAAGAAGCACTCAAGAAAACTCAACAGTGTAGCCTTTTTTAAAAACAATTACTTAATGTAACAATATATCATAAACACTGAAATAGCTGAGCAAATCATTAAATACACTGCTTTATCATTAGATCGAAACAACTGGTGTTAAATATGATTATTTGATTCACTCACTAGTTGGTATTTCCAAAATTTAATAGGTAAACAACATCTAAATAAACATTGACAACCTGTCAAGGCTAAGTGTTGTGGCATGCCTTTACAGTTTTAATAAGTACAGTTTTATAGGAATTGTCAAATTTACAATGTTTTTTATTATATTGTTGGGTAATTATTGTTTGTGACTGACATGCTTGGAATAATAGCGCGCCGGCAGCATTAAGACGTCACTCTAAATCCATTAATATGCTTCAAGACAGAATAAACAGTGTTTGTTTTTCCGACTATTGAAAATTCCGAATTGCGAACACTACGCCATGCTTGTTTAGTTTTTTTATAAAAAAAATTTCAGGTTCTGAGAATTGTTCTTGACGAGGATTAATACGTTAAACATAAAAAAAATCAGATAAGTCTACAGATAATGATAAATGTTATCAATTACTTAGGTGCAAATTAAATTTAAAAAATATCACACGACATAAATAACGCATGGGATACCCAGGTTATAGATATCGGTAATCGGTTTAAGGTTATCTGGATAAACAAACGGATTTTTAATACTGATCGAGTCTTTTGTTATCTTACGCACAAAAGCAGCCGAATTAAACAGATGACTCACGCAAATGTAGGAAGAATTAATTATAATATTGTGGATTTACCTCACATATAACCTTCATTACTAAACTATAATTTTGATTTTAACAAGCTTAATTTACGAGTCATAACGATACACTATGGTATTTCCTGCTTATTTAAGATCAACGTACGATGTATAAGTTTAGAAATGAAATAGGTATGTTGTTGATAATCTTTGCAAAAATATATTTATGTATTTACCTCGAAAAGTTTGAGTAGTATGTTCACATATAGTCTTCGTACACCCAATGATTTGCCAATAGAAGCCAGGAATATTATGCACAGGATTAGGAGAAGAAACGGCGTGTAAAGTATTGAGATCGCGACCGACACAAACGACATTATTAACGCCATTTTGACGACTGACTGACTGATTGATGAGAATTGACGATTGACGTAATGAATGAATTGCGACGTCATTCATTCCATATGTCACTGTTTATGTTGCCCACTAAAAAAACTTCAAAGTAAGTAACTTAATTTCATTACTTCACGAAGACTTACTACGTCAGAAGTTTAATGAATAATTCTAATATATTGAAAAACAATTACAAACACTAATTTGTCAACAGTTATTTTCTCTAACATTATTTAGTAGTTGTCACAAATTTCTTATTAATGGTAACATTGTCATTTATATGTTTTATAACCTCGTACTTATCAAAAAGGTCCCAAGGATTTTAATACATCCTATTTGGATTATTTATTCCAATAAAATATCATAATGTCGGACCTTCCATATGGACCCCCAGTGCGTGTGTCGCCGCTTATTAGGGTAAGTAGTTGTTATTTAATTGTTAATTTGAAAATCTACCAATATTATGTAATAGTGTTTTTGAGCTGGTTATCTTTTTTCAAAAGTATTTCCCTTCATTTCTTTTAATTTATATGATTTGTAGGGGTTTTGTTTAATTATTTCAAGTCTAATGCCAGTTACTTATGTTTTAAATGAGTTTGTGTATTATTTAATCGTTATAACCTCTTTGCTAATTCTATATATTTGATGGATAATGTAGTTATAAAAGTTCTGCTAAAAATAAATAACTTTTTATTGTATACCTGTTTAAACAAAGACAAGTTTATTTTATTTGAAACTTTGAGACCAACAGTGATTGTAAAAAATCTTGAAGTATTTTTTTTGGTTCATGGTTTGTTTTGAAGGCTTAAGCCATGGATATATAAAAAAAATACGTAGTCTCACTGTCAACAAAAGTGTGTCTCAATTCGACCAGATTTTTATGGCAAATATTATATTAATAAAATGTTTGGATCGCATCTGTAAGATAAAAAATAACATATTTTGTGTAATAAAATGGTGCAACAAAAAAATCAGGAATTTCTTTTCATATTTCAATGAAAAATTTGATTTCATAATTGACAATAATGGACACATTGATAATAACTGCTCAAAAGTAGCACAGGTCTAAACTCACAAGACACTAAATGAATCTAATTTTACGCATGGTTATGGATTGAGCAATTAAAAAAGTGTGTCAAAATCCAGCCAGTTTTTGCTCGAAATAAATTCCCATCACAATGTCAAATGTATAATTTAGATAAAGGTAACTTACCACCTTATTACTAGTGTACTGTTTGTTTGTTTTAATAGATTCATATTTAAAGTCGCATTTATCTATAAGTAGGTGTACAATTGATTTTTTTTTCATGTATGCAATTATGATTTAGAATTATACTTGTTGGTGAACCAGTCGTCAAAACATGTATAATTATAAGTATGTTTATCCATTGTTTAGTGCCTATATTACAGGCATATACTTAGGGGATATGTGGTGCTGTGTGAATGTCAGTGAATATATCTATTCAACCTCTCGAAGTCCACTGCTGGACATAGGCTTCTCCCATTTTGCACCAGATATCCCGCTCCTTCGCTTTCCTCATCCAGCCTGGTGGCGGAGCGACCTTTGCTAAAGTAATCGGTTAGTGAATATATATTTATTACTATATAGATTAAGCCTTTAACCTAGCCCAATGCAAATTGGCAGGATATTCATAAGAGAGTTTAATAATTTGTTAAAACCTTTCCAGTTCGGTCGCTGGTCGTTCCTGACTGCGGGCGTCCTCTATGGCGCGTTCCACCAGAACAGACTCTCCAAGAAGGAGGCGAAATTGCGCGAGATCGAAGCTAAGGAAAAGGTGGTCAGGGACGCGAAGCTGAAGGCTGAGAAGGCAGCCGCCGCTGCTGGTATGTATAATGAAATGAAAAGTGTTTATTCAGTTTAGGTCCTTAAAGAACACTTATGAATGTCAAATGAAGCTACCACTGGTTCGGGAGGTAGTTTTGCCACTGAGAAGAAACCAGCAAAAAACTCAGTAGTTACTCTTTTAAAAAAAATTGTGTCTCTTTTCAAAAGAATCATTTGTCAATCAAAATAATTATATAAATCAAATTATATTCTCAATTTTTATCATATTAAGTATTGGTAAAAATATATAGGACTTCTATATGTGGTATTCACTGTAGTCTATGCACTTAGTTTATTGGGAATTAACTTCCCAATACTCAGTCACGTATGTCGCAGAACCGATGGCCGTTGGAGCAGACGAGTTCTGGAGTGGAGACCGCGTCTTGGCAAGTGTAGCGTAGGACGCTCGGACCGATGGACCGACGGTTGCGAAAGGTCGCTGGTGGAGGCTGGATGAAGAAAGCGGAGGACCGGGATCTCTGGCGCAAAATGGGGGGAGACCTATGTCCAGCAGTGGACTGCGATAGGTTGAAAAGAGAGACTCAGATTACATAGTTTTCATTAAGTTTATTTTGTCCATGTAAGTTTTTTATGTTATAAGTGTACAGAATGCTCAGGACACTCACCTGATGGTAAATGATATGCCTGACCATGACAGTGCAGCATTAAAGGAGACCAACAACTGATAGACAGTTATTATCCTCCATCAATGCCGCACTGCGCCCGACACCCGAAACAACAGATGTTAGGTCTCTGATACCCAGTAATTAAACTAGCTACAGTGCCCTCATCCCGAAACAAAAGTGCATCACACTCTGTTTCACAGGATGATATCTGGCACTGCGGTGGTACCCACCTAGACGACTCAGTACCGAGTCTACCACTAGAGTACTAATTAAACTATATAACATATTAAAATGATGTGAAAATAGATTCGTGATATGCTCATAAAACAACCGAAAAAAGTGTTCCGAATGCAGCGACAGCACATATACACATTTATTTTGAATGAGCGTACATTTGCCAACAACTGTTTTATCTTTGGCGGTTCGTTTTTGAGGCACAGGTGGCATATCTACCTTTATTTATACAGAATATAATTGGATTTAGATATTTTTAGCTTTAATATGAAAAATAGTGGTTCACCGTTTTTGACTTAAAAAAAAATACGACACACCAGAAATCGTTCAAACTAAATTTCGTTGTTAGATTTTATGGTCATGTACATCATATATATTGTTTTATTTTATAAACCCCATAGTTTAGGGGGAACAATTTTGGAAGTGTCTCGCGCAAACTATTCATTCAATAAAATAATGATATTAAAAACCTCTTTCTAATTTTTCAAGCTCTACACACTGATACCACCACGAGGGGGTTTAGATGAAAAAAAAACATTTTGAGTGTTAGTTCAAACCAAAAATGGAACCCTAAAATTTTTTTTCCAAGTTTCTAGTTAAAACCTAATATCGGTTTACAGAATACATATACTTACAAAGTTGAAATAGTGTAGCGTTTATAGTTTCGGAGAAAAAATAGTGTGACATACGGACGGACAGACAGACAGACTTGATAAATCTATAAGGGTTGCGATTTTTGCCATTTGGCTACTGAACCCTATAAATGGAGTGTCTGCTTGTAAAATGGAAATAAAAATCTTTTTCTTCGTACTAATTTACTATTATATTAAATCTCAGTATTACAATGACTATTTACCGCGCGCGTGTAATGCTTATGACAAGAGAGAGATATTAGTGATGTGACATCACTCTTCAATTGATTAGGGATGGGTAGCGTTGGTCGTTTCTTTTCCGTCTTACAAATATGTACGGTACATATGCCAAAATATTATTTTCGGTCTATCTGTCTGTTTATTCCGGGTAATGTCAGAAACGTCTAGATGGCTTCAGACGGGATTTTTCGGCAGGTAGCTGGTGTTATAAGGAATAGCATAGGCTTATTTTATTTTCGATAATAGTTTTTTAATTTTCGCTAATTTATAGAGCGTCGGTGGCTCAGTGGTGTGGACTGTCGCCTTCCTACCGGGAGGGCTGAGGTTCAAATCCCGACACGTACCAATGTATTTTCGAATTTTCGAAAATATATGTACGTTATCCGACGCTCTTACGGTGAAGGAAAACATCGTGAGGAAACCTTCATGCACACCTGCGAAGAGATTCGAAGGTTGTGTGTGAAGTCGTCCAATCCGCACTGGGCCCGCGTGGACGACTAAGGCCTAATCACCCTATACGGGTAGGCTCGTGCCCCTCGGTGGGGACGTTTAATGAGCTGATGATGATGAATAGTTTTTATTTTTGGAAAAATAAAGCAATGTTTTACCGCGTTTATGTTGCGTGCCTTAAGTAATTTTAGGTTATGTTTTACTGCGGGTTATACCGCGGGGAACAGCTTGTAAATAATAAGTTTTAATATATAATCTGTTTCCTTTTTCAGCGGAAATCAAAGCGTTAGAAGAGATGGTCAACAAGAAGTAGATACGGGACCTGCGATAGTTTTAAGCCAAATGCAGTCATCGTGTAAAGTGACGCCATTTTGTGATCATACCGTTCTCTATGGTATGGAATGGCGCGATTGTCAAAATGGCGTATTCCATCAACTTTTTAATTTATGTTGTTAAATATAGGATAATATAAATACGGAGTCTGTTTAATTTTTTTTCAGCTTATCATTTGACGACCCATTTGGTGAAATGGTTGAGATGTCGGCTACTTGACCAAGGGTTCCGGGTTCGTTCCCTGAAAAGTACAAACATTTGTGTGCATAACCATGTCTGTTTAAATCACCTTGGGTGTTTTCTATGTATAATATACCTAATATGAGTGAGAGCACTCACTTTAATTTTTTATTACACAATTTTAAGTCTAGATACCGTCTCAACCCGACGCAGTCCACTGCTGGACACAGGTATCCCCCATTCTGGGCCTGATACTAGGTGGTAGACTCGATACTGAGTCGTCTAGGTAGGTGCCACCGCAGTGCCAGATATCGTCCCGTGAAACAGGAGTATTATGCACTGGTTTTCGGGATGAGGGCACTGTAGCTATTGAAATTACTGGGTATAAGAGACCTAACATCTGTCGTCTCGGGTGTCGTCGCAGTGCGGCATTGATGGAGAAATAATAACTCTATCAGTTGTTAGTATTTCAATGACGCTCTGTCATGGTCAAGCGTATCTACCATCAGGTGCGCGTCCTGACCATCCTGTACTCTTATAAAAAAATCCCCAGTTCTCCGCTTTTCCAGATTCCATTATTCGTTCCATAAGTCAGATACGATTAGTTCCGATGGCTGATGGGTAGGATTCTCGACGAGCATCACGTAATAGTAAAAAAACGTAGGCCGACCAAGAACCAGTTGTACTTATGATGTAAAGGTGGCGGGTTACAGATGGATGTCAACTGCTGGGGATAGGTTCACGTAGAAATCAATAGCCTTCGTTCAGTGGTGAACATTTTAGGCTGTCAGAATGATTAAGTTTGGTACCAGCTCAAAATGCCGAGCGCCTGTTCAAATATAAAAAGCAAAGTGACGTATTATTGAAAACGGTTATCTGCCTGATAACCGGCCAGGCGTTCAATAAAAAAATTATAAAATCAATACCCAACAATCAGCTCGGGGACCCTTGGTGGTTTACGGCCTAAAATCTCATACCCACGATGTGTGTGAAGGCCTGCCTCTGCGGTGGGACCTTAAAAATTCTATGATAAAGGTATTTAGCGGGTTGCTGTGGAGTATTTGTAGGTGTCGAATCCACGTATGTCGGGCCGCTAATCCCAAAGGTTGAATGACACACAGTCGATTCGTTATATATTTTTTAATACGATTGTACAACACAACTCCCCCCTCCCCCCCACCCTCCCGTTCCGGGTGTGGTCCGTTCAGAAACGCCACAGGTAAAATGATGATGAGCTACATATTACCAATTCCCTCTATTATTTTGAAGGTCGGCAACCTCTTATCATGAGAGCGTTGGAGGCGCAATGGTATGGAATGTTGCTTTCCGATCGGGAGGGCGCAGGTTCAATTCCCGCCACGTGCCAATGTGTTTTCGAAATTCTATGTACCTACGACATGCGACGCTCTTACGGTGAAGGAATACATCGTGAGGAAACCTGAGTATGCCTTGGGCCCGCGTGGACGACTAAGACCTATACGAGTAGGCTGGTGCCCCTCGGTGGGGGACGTATAATGATCGCTTTTGATGATGACGAACCTCCGATCAGTGTTGCCACCTTAGCCCTTTTGTAGCTTGATCTAGCACTTTATTAGTATATAGGTGAACCCCATTTTTATCGATTTACCCCAAAAAAGAGCAATCTAGCTCTTTTTCACTGTTTTGAAAATACGATTCGACATGACAAGTACTTTTTGCTATTTCATCGGTCATAATGACCTTTTTTTGACAAAAAAAACCGCTTCATGACATGATAATTTCAGCATTTTGGAACAGAAAATCTTTTGATCCTCAACCTAGCCCTTTTTAGGGTTCCGTAGCTAAATGGCAAAAAACGGAACCCTTACAGATTTGTCAAGTCTGTCTGTCTGTCCGTCCGTATGTCACACCCTTTTTTCTCCGAAACTATAAACACTACACTATTCAAACTTTGTAAGTGTATCTATTCTATGAACCGCTATTAGATTTTGACAAGAAACTTGTAAAATAATTAATATATTTTGAGGTTCCCCATACATAGGACTGAAACTCAAAAAATTTTTTTTTCTTTTCTCCCCCCGTGTGGGATATCAATGTGTAGAGCTTGAAAAATGATATGAATTGAATAGTTTGCGCGAAAGACACTCCCAAAGTTGAAAAAATTGTGTCCCCCCTCTCTAATTTCTAAACTATGGGGTTGATTAAATCGAAAAAATGTGTGATGTTAATTACCATGAAATCTAACAACGAAATTTAGTTTGAACGATTTCTGGTGAGTAGTTTTTTTTATACGTCAAAAACGGTGAACCACTATTTTTCATATTAAAGCTGTAGTAGGTGCCTAAGTAAATAAAAATTACTTTATTTTATGTTACTTGCTGCTGCGGAACCCTCCACGGGCGATTCCGACTCTCGCTTGGCCAATTTTATTTACTCCTCATAAAGCTTATTATTATCATTAATAATGACTGAAGTCGGCTACGAACACCTTGCGCTTTTGTAGTAGCGAGTTTCCATGAGCGGCAGTCATCTTTTCTTTCGGTCAGTCTCTGCAATTCGACGACTAAGCGCCTATTTTGCGTTGGAGGGTGTAAGCTCAGATCACTCCATCCATCCCAGTTTAAGGCTGAGAGCCATCTGCGCTCGCCAATTGCCCGGTGAAGCTGTAGAGGCCATCTGGGGCCAACGTTCAAAGGTTGTGCGTGAAGTCGTCCAACCCGCACTGGGCCCGCGTGAACGACTAAGGCCTAATCACCCTATACGGGTAGGCTCGTGCCCCTCGGTAGGGACGTTTAATGAGCTGATGATCATGATATTTTCTCAAGACCTAAACATTGATATCCCACACGTGTGAGTTTGTAGCAAAAACATTTTTTAGTTTTATTTAAATGTATGGGGATCAGAGAGACAGACATGACGTATCTATCTCTAAGGATTCCGTTTTTGCCACTTGACTACGGAATCCTAAAAAAAATTTGAAATCGATTCAAAAGCACGCCTTCACAATTTTAATATCTTTCTCCGTCCATAAATAGAATAATGTTTTTTTAAACAATATCATAGCCAAGGTGAGTGTATCATAAATGTCTAAATTCGTATCAACAACACTGTTACTCGCGCAAACCCGGCCCTGGAATACTGCCAGCTATAAAATAGCTGATTAAATAAATAAATCTATGTATTTTATAATATAACTAGCGACCCACCCCGGCTTCGCACAGGTGCAATGCTGATAATAAGCACGGCCGGTATCGCTGCAATCAAAAATAACAGTATATCGCCACTATTTAATGGTGTTATTATATATATAAACTTTCCACTTCAATCACTCTATTTATCCTTTACGTAATTTTAAAGATTTAAGCATACATAGGAACGGAAAAAGCTACTTTGTTTTATACTTTGTAGTGACGAGCGACTCAAATCCGTTACGTAGTTTAAATTTAAGCATTCATAGGGACGGAAAAAGCGACTGCTTCGCACGGGTGCAATGTATAAACAAATTTCACATGCCATAATGACATAGTCGTGTGCTCGTGGTTTTTCATTTTGTACCCTTTCAGTGACACGTAAAGGTTAAAATTGAAATGAATAATTTTGTTATAAATATAAAAGAGAGAAAAAAAAAAGCTTTATTTGACAATAAAAGAAAACACTACATCTCACTCCTCTCCCATCTCTCATCACTACTCTACCAACATTAGATACAACGTATTATAAAAAAGGACGTTACAAATGAAGAGAAATAGCAAGAAACGGAAAAGTTATACAATGAATGGGTACATAAAGGTGAAAAATACATAACAAAAGTAAATAACTATGATAAATGCAGTATCTATACGTGTAATATAACTAAACCTATACGTATGTGGATGCGGCTCGGACATTTTTTGGTTGACGTTTCTTCGTGATTGTACATCTGGTTAGTTCATTGTTTATCAAAGAATTCTTCATAAATTCACATAAAATCAGATCTCTTTCACTAACTCCAGTGCCCTCATCCCGAAACACAATAGTGGACACTCCTTAACGGGACGATATCTGGCATCTGCGGTGGTCAAAGGCGGATCCAGGTTAGGTCAAGTTAAGAACTTATATCGTATTTTGTTAATGTACGTTAGTATAGTACTTAAAAATAGCTCAGGGGGTCATGACCCCATGACCCTCCCTGGATCCGCCGTTGGGTGATATCTTCCTAGACGACTCATTACCGAGTCTACCACCAAGTACCAGGACTTCATAAACTACCAAGAGGCCGTTCGCCTGGATGTTTTACTGGAACAAACTCCTAAGGAGCAGTAATACCAACCCTGGCTGACTGCCAAACGACAAGTTGAGACCAATTGACACCGATCGACCGGCGCACGTGTGGATAACGTTACATGATGTATTAATGCATGGTTCTGATAAAATAATATATTTATACTCGATTGCCGGAGGGTTATCTCTTAAAACAGTATTACAACACAATTAAATCAATATCATTGTTTTCTGGTACAAAAATACTTGCGTATGATTATAGTACCTAATAATGTTCCAAATTTCGCTGATTTTTGCCCCTAAGCTGATATAAAGAAGAAATTAGAAGAATGACGAAAAAAAGTTCACTAGGTACAGGGCTTAAGGCCAACTACTCAACGATCGTGAGGAGATTTGCAATAATCTCCACGCTTTGCGGACGGTAAAGACTGTGGTAAAGTTAAGGTATCATAAGGTTTTTAAGGTAGATATTACCTTTTAAAAGGGTTGTTTTAATAATAATGCACCCATATTGCCTCCTGTCACTCCACTGCAGGCGACCATTAGGGAGCCCAACCAGCCGCGGCGAGTCACCGTCTGCCGCTATTTTACTGTGAGACTAGTTTAATGGCAGGCGTCCGTAGTCTCTCCAATAGCCCAGATTTCGGGTCGTTCCCGCTCGTCACCCCTAGCTTTGCCCCCGGTCACGAGTGATTTAAAAAAAAATCCCATTCGTTACCCCTAATAAAACTTTATAACTTAATCAACTCTACAATAACCATATTGTTTCTTAACTTACTTTTGACCTTCAAACACAACTAATCGTCTACTATCTAAGTACTAGGAGACCATGATTACATAGGTGTCCGATTAGTACTTTTCAGTGGACAGTTTTTTTTATCAGTTTGATAAATTCATTAGGTGTTCACAACAGAACCTCTTGGTTATATATGATCCCCTAGTACTTTTTTCCAAATCATTTTAATATTTCTAAGAGTAAGCTTAAGGATCGTCTAACTTTCGTGGATTTCGATCCGCCGGGTGACAAACCTGGCGTGAAGAAGCTCGGGAAAAGGGCAACCGCCCGATACCCGCACCCAAGTAATTGGAAAAACCCGATAGATAGATAGGCACTCGCGGAAAGAGTAGGTAGGTAGGTGGTGACATTTTTACGGTTCCGTAGCCAAATGGCAAAAATCGGAACCCTTATAGATTCGTCAAGTCTGCCTGTCTGTCCGTCCGCCCGTTGTATCCAAACTTTGTACGTATATGTATTCTGTGAACTGCTATTAGGTTTAAATAAGAAACTTGATAAAATCCATACTAATATTATAAATGTGAAAGTATATTCTCATAGTGTATTCTCTGTCTGTCTGTCTGTTTGTTACGCTTTCACGCCTAAACGGCTGAACGGATTTTATTGAAACTTGGTATGTTGGTATAACCTAGAATAGGTTTTAGGCTACTTTTTGTCCCGTTTTAACCCCCCACTTCCCTAAAATGGGGGTAAGAATTTTGTATGCAACATTCCGCAATTTTGTAGTACGACGCTAATTGTAGTATGTGGACTATTTGTCAGAAACGAAAAAATATGGCATATTTTTTTTCTAAAATTCACCCCCAATCCCTTCAAATAGGAAAGGAAGTATCATATTCGAATTCCGCAGTTTTTAAGGTAGAAAGCTTAAAATTGGTATGAGGGCTGTAAGTCACAAACAATAAATCTTTCATTTTTCTTTTTTCGGAAATCGGCCCCAAAAGCCTTAAAAGAGAGGGGCAGGGAGGGATATTATACCGGACTTTTTTTAGTATTTTATATATATATATAACATAGGAATCCCCTGCCACAGCAGGGATTCCTATGTATCGTGATAATCAGACTTCAAAGCCTTAAAAGTTGGGTAGGGAGAATTTTATATGAGTATTTTTGCAATGTTTAAGGTGAAAAGCTAAAAATGTACATGCGGACTATTTGTCACGACGAAAAACCATGCATATTTTTTTTCGAAAATCGGCCCTCAAAGCCTTAAAGAGGGGGTAAAATTCCCCTCTATTTGACTGTTTGCAGATTTTAAGGTGGATGGCAAAAAATTGGTATGCAAAGCGAAAAAGAAGATGAACCAGTGATAAAATTATTGTTTTCGTTACTTGTATATGTATGGATCTTTTGTATAGTGAAAATAAATACGTTAATTTTTTTCGTAAATGGACCCCAAAACCTTACGGTTGGGGGGTAACCTTAAGGTTGGGGGGTGATCACAGTTTACAAGGTAGAAAGCTAAAAATAAGTATGAGGACTATTTGTCACGAATAATAATCTTGCATATTAAGTTTTTGCACTGTTCCCAGTTTTTAAGGTGAAAAGTAAAAAATTGGTATGCGAAGCGAAAAAGTAGAAAAAGAAGCAATGTTAAAATTATTCTGTTTTCGGTACCAGGAAAGTGGAGCCATGTTATCCCGAATTTAACGCGGGCGAAGCCGCGGGCAAAAGCTAGTATATATATATTTTGGGGTTCTCCATACATTGAACTGAAACTCATAATTTTTTTTTCATCGGAACCTCACGTGTAGGGTTTTAATGTGTAGATCTTAAATAATGGGATTGAGTTCTAATATCATATTTTTTTTAATTGAATAATTTGCGCGAGAGACACTTCCAAAGTTGAAAAAAGTGTGTCCCCCTCTCTAATTTCTAACTATGGAGATGATAAAATCGAAAAAAATATATGATGTAAATGACCATAAAATCAAACAACGAAATTTAGATTAAACGATTTCTGGTGAGTAGTTTTTTTTTGTTATACGTTCTAAACGGTGAACCACAAAATATTTTTTCATATTAAGCAGTAGTAGGTGCGTAAGTAAATAAGAATAACTTTATTTTATGGGTCAATTTTTATTTTAATCTGCTGTCTTCGCGTGAAAATATCAAAAAAGAAGACTTAAACTAATAAAATGCGCTTTTCCAATAACTAAACAAACAGTTTTTTTTACGTTTCTCATTTCGTAAACACCTTTGCTTTTCGTTCTTGCCAACAACAACAAATCAGGCTGCGGTGTTGCATAGGTACTACAATAGATCGGTATTTTTAATCTTGAGTAAACAATAATTAAGGTTGGACATAGACTTACTTCGTCGAGCGTCGGTGGCTCAATGGTGTGGACTGTTACCCTCCTACCGTAAGGGCTGAGGTTGAAACCCCGCCACGTAATGTTTTCGAATTTTCGAAATTATATGTACGTTATCCGACGCTCTTACGGAGAAGGAAACCATCGAGAGGAAACCTGCGCACGCTGCGAAGAGATTCAAAGGTTGTGCGTAAAGTCGTCTAACCCGCACTGGGCCCGCGTGGACGACTAAGGCCTAAAACACCCTTACAGGTAGGCTCGTGCCCCTCGGTGGGGACGTTTAATAAGCTGCTAATGATAGACTTACTTATTGTAACTTATTTATTATTAGATAGTCTGAGCAATGCGTCCTACCCGTACTTAACATACAGCAACAACTGAGTGCGAGATTATTTCACAAGTTTACTTCACGTATGTTTCACTCAACGCGCAATATAACGAGCTATCATCAGGGTCTCTCTTAGGGATAGAATCAGAAAAATATTTTATTCGTAAGATAATCACAGTTACCGAAATAGCTCGCCAGATCAGCAAGTTGAAGTGGCAGTGGGCCGGTCACGTATGTCGCAGATCCGATGTTAGTTCCAGAGTGGAGACCGGCGTCTTGGCAAGCCTAGCCTAGGACTCCGGCATCATGTACTGACTTGCGAAATGTTGCTGGTGGACGCTGGATGGAAAAAGCAGAGAACCGCGATTTCCTCGAAGAGATTCGTATAAGCTATTGTTAAAATGATATAATTAATGGTAAACATGAATTTATTACATATATAAAAATACCTTCGATTTGAAATACTCACGTACAAGGGATATTTCGAGTGTTAGCCACGTCATTCGGCTAATTGTGTCATGACCACTAGCGTACTTATCGCGTGGGAGACGCAGGTCATTTCTGAAGCGTAGCGTAAAAAGTACACTTGAACAAATAAACAATAATTTTCAAAAATATCAGCAATGTATAACCGGCCTTACGGCGTACTTTTCTTCTGTTATGTCTGCAGTTAAAAGAAAAACAACAAACAAACCATAGAGAACAGACATCAGTCAACTTTGACAGCGCATAAACATGGCAGCCGCGCGCGGGAAAACAGCATTGTTGGATTAGTGAAATGTCAATGCACTAATTAGCGGTCGTGATTTGTAGCCAAACTAATTAGACGGAAAATTTATTCCGCGTTTGTGAGTGATTAATGTATAGCCGAAATAGTTTTCCAGAATCAAATTGCGTAAGCACAATAAATCTCAACAAATTACGACTCCATCACTCCAATAAAATATATAAGTTGCCTTTCAATAAAATGCTGTCTCTGGTACTTTTCACAGCTGAACTATTAAATAGTTTAAAAGGTTACATGGCTGCTTAAAACGGAAAAAAGATTTATATTTACGTGTGTATCATCATTCTTTAGTGACCTGATAATAATTTTACTTGAATTTAGAAAATTAAACTTTTTATTTGAATAAAATTTACTTATTATACCACTTGGTCCGATGACGACTTGCTAAAGGTCGCTGGTGGAGGCTGGATGAGAAAAGCGGAGGAGCGGGATATCTGGCGCAAAATGGGGGAGACCTATGTCCAGCAGTGGACTGCGATAGGTTGAATAGATACCACTTGGTCGCAGACAAGCTACGGGCCGCCTGATGGTAAACGGTTTCCGAAGCCTATGGACGCTTGCAATGTTGCCGCTCATGATAGCAATGATATTCTGTATATATAAAGGAAGATACGCCACCGTACCTCAAAAACGAACCGCCAAAGAGAATACACATGTAGCCTCTTTGTTTAGGTAAATGTGCGCTCATTCGAAATATGTGTAAGTGTGCTGTCGCTGCATTCGGAACACTATTGTATGTTTTTTTTATGTTTTGAGTGTACAGGACAATCTGGACGCTGATGGTAAGTGATACGCCAGACCATGACAGAGCGGCATTAAAGAAGACCAACAACTGATAGACAGTTATTATCCTCCATCAATGCCGCACCGAGACAACAGATGTTAGGTCTCTTATACCCGGTAATTTCACTAGCTACAGTGCCCTCAGCCCGAAACACAAAAGTGCATAACACTCGTGTTTCCCGGGACGATATCTGGCACTGCGGTGGTACCTACCTAGACGACTTAGTATCGAGTCTACTACCTAGTAATGAGCAATGTTTTGTGATCATATCACGAATTTATACTTTTACATCATTGCTCGATATTCGACTATTGATAGGCTATCGATAGTCACCGATAGTTGGACAAAAGCAATAGTATCGATATTATCGATACTCGATAGTATCGTTTAGGAGCTGTGTCGTTATACCGTCATCACCCGGGGGCCTTCCACTTCTAAGTTGCTCCAGTTTTGCACTAATCTCACTAACACCATCCGGGATATCCTGCGTACAATGGCGCCTTATTGGGGCCCTTGGGTCTTCGGTGTCCTCGGTCTGTGGCTGTTGAGCACTCGATGAATACAGTACGTCCAAAGAATTTCTCAACCTCTTCCAGAATCTGTGGGCGAGTTGAGAGTAATTGACCATCTGCTGTCTTAAGCTTCACCAGAAGGCTTCTCCCAGGTAACTTGGGAAAACTTTGGGACCCCTGTTCTGCTCCATAAGGTCCTTTATGAACCTTGTATTGAAACAGCGGAGGTCCCTGCGAACGAGTTTTCGTATCCACTTGGAGAGAGCATGATATGACATTCAAACCTTAATCAAGAACTAACGACCCAACAAAGCCTTCGATTTGATCGAGCCTTGGGCTGAGCTTCATGCTCTCCAACGGTACCTGACTTGACTACCGCTATATCGAAGTGTTGAGATGTTAGTACGAGAGCGCTTCTATGTCAGCTCGAGTATATGAAGAGCTTACACAACCATTTGCAACGAAGAGTAAGACAGGGAGATGTTACATCTTCGAAGCTGTTCACTGCTGCGTTAGCTGTTCCAGTTATGTCCAAATGTCAAACAATTAGTGGACTTATTATATAAATTATTGAACAAGTGAAATTCATCATCAGCTCATTGAACGTCCCCACGGAGGGGCACGAGCGGGCCCAGTGCGGATTGGCCTACTTCACGCACAACATTTGAAGCTCTTCGCAGGGGTGCGCAGGTTTCCTCACGATATTTTCCTTCGACGTAAGAGCGTTGGATAACGTACATATAATTTAGAAAATTCGAAAACACATTGGTATGCAGCGGTATTTGAACCCCAGCCTTCCTGGTAGGAGGGCAACAGTGCACACCATTGAGTCACCGACGCTTTAAAAACTTACAGGAAATGAAAAAAAATGTTACAGTAAAGTAATAAAATTCTGAAATAACAGTTTAAAAAAACAACGTCTGTGCTCCGCGTCGCGAACAATGGCCAGAAATAATAAAAAAACAATCTGTTGAAAAAAACAAATTTATCCCAACATCATATTTATTGACGCACATGAACATGCTAATACAACGCCCCTTCGATAATCTAAAAATATCAGCGTCTTGCTGTCTGTACATTATGTTCCAGTCGTCTGGAATCCGCCATTCGGCTTTGACAGCTGAGCGAATTTCCCGCGCATTTTCACGTCATTTTTTTTCTTTACGTGTGCGTGTACTGTGACACAAGGAGGTGGTGAAAAACAATAAAAACTTTTTTGTTAATCTTTAAAAATGAAAATGGCGCCAAAGATTAGTTCAGGAATTTATGTGTTGATTTTATTTGTTACTTTATGTGTTGAAAGTAAAATGAAATCGTCGGAGAGCGAGGAATCTATCGAAAAATTGCCAGAAGTAAAGCCAACTAAGGTACGAAACTAATAAATTATAATAATTATCAGTGTTTTAGACATGTTTTTTTTTAATTTAAAATATTTAAAAAATGCGTTTTTAAGCAACACTTCTTTATAAAATGTATATTAAAAATATTTGATACGTCTTCAATTTAAACATAACAACATATTTAAAGACGATTGTTACCTAATTCAAATTTTATGCACAGTTATTTGTTTTTTTTTTCTGCCCCTAATTGTTGTTTGAACGTGCTAATCTCTAGTTCGATTTGAAAAATTATTTCAGTGTTAGATAGCTTATTTTTCGAGGAAGGCTATAATATCAAGGGGATAAAACAATAGAAGTGGAGTAGCAAGGAAGAATTTTCAAAATCTGGGGATAATTTTTCCTACTGAAAGCTTGCGCTGCGTGCGCTGCGTAAACGGTTAAAGTTTCGCAAAAGTTATGTATGACAGTATTGTTCCCCTTAAAAAGTCCGCGACAGCATATACCTATCTTTTATAGTAAGCTCCCTAGTACTATTTTTGCTAACCTTTGTTCTTAAATAATGCATTTAAACTTGACGCGACATAGAAAGAACACTACGATGTCACTATGACATGTAGCGAGCGACATGATTATGAATGAAAATTCTGCCCAACTGACGCGACGGGCATACTTTTGCCGCGGACACTTTTTGAGTGAGATTCAGCATTTAGTCAGTTTATTGTTTATCTAAGGTACTCTTTTTGAAGAATTAATTTGAGAATGCACTAAGATAATCAATGCCAACCTAACTAATATTAAGGTAAAACCTAGAGTTACAAGACAAATGCAATTTATGAATAAAAGCAGGACCGTTTTCCACGCTTAGCGATAAAACTAAAAATATTCAACGCCAACCAGACTTCCAACACAATTTATTGACAATGAAACTCGGTGACATCAAATCCTAGATCTATGAACTATTTATAAATTCACATTTTCATATTCACAAAATTGTGTGCGTGTGAGGACTTGGTTTAATATTATACAAAACTTGATAAGGATTTAGTGAAAAGCAATGATGTAAAAAAAGTATGGATTCGTGATATGCTCACAAAACAATCGAAAAAAGTGTTCCGAATGCAGCGACAGCACACATACGCATATTTCGAATTTCGAACACATTTACCTAAACAAAAGAGTACAAACTGTACTCTCTTCGGCGGTTCGTTTTTGAGGCACGGATGGCGTACCTACCTTTATAGGTATACAGAATATCATTGGTGAAAAGTCCAAAACAATTAAAAACAGAATTTATGAAAATCAATTTATTGAGTTATAGTGGGATAAAATGGGCTCTGGGATCAGAAATGTTTATTGGTTTAGCGTTTAGTCACTCACTTTACATATCCTACCCATACTCCTGGGCGTAAAGGGCCGACGAGTTGCGAAACGTCGCTGGTGGAGGCTGGATGAGGAAAGCGGAGGACCGGGATATATGGAGCAGAATAGGCGAGACCTATGTCCAGCAGTGGACTGCGATACGTTAAATAAAGGAAAACTCACGTACAATGACTAAAGCATTTTTGTTTCCAATAAACTTTTTCCAAAATCAAAGGACTTTAGGTGAAAGTTCAGAAGAGTTCAATTGAAACACTTGGCTCGAGTTTCTAACAACACCACTGTTTTTACGTGGTAAAGCTAATCGGCCATTCATTAGTTTAAACAATGACAGACAAATGTATCCCCCCCAAAACATTCTGTAAAAAACTAGCCAAGTCTCTATGGAGGTGCTTGTTTATCACTAAAAATTAATGAAATAAAGACAAAGACGTGCCAAGTCTAAGGTTCCTTACTGCGATTACTTTATTGTTATGGTAAATGTTGTGTGACTTGGCCGTTGAAGAGCACACAAGGATTCAAAAACAGGTGCTCCATGACACCATTGCACCAATCTGTCGCCAGAACCGCTACCGATTGATGATAAATCTTTGCCACTTGGAAAACGGTGATTCAATAGCCCATCGATTGTAGGCTTGATAAAGCCACTAACGTATCAAGAATGTTCAACGGCCAAGTCACACAAGGTTAATGTTATAATAATTAAGTAATCGCAGTAAGGAACCTTAGACTTGGCACGTCTCTATCTTGATTTCATTACTTTTTAGAGGAACAGTGACAGACAAATGTATTGTGCTAAAGAATGCAATACGTGTCATTATTTTTGACTACATACTGCTGTTGAAGTGGCAGTGGGCTGGTCACGTGTGTCGCAGAACCTCGGGCCGTTGGAGCAGACGAGTGCCGTTCTGGAGTGGAGACCGCGTCTTGGAAGCGTAGCGTAGGACGCTCTCCAGCCCGATGGACCGACGACTTGCGGAAGGTCGCTGCTGGAAGCTGGATGAGAAAAGCGGAGGACCGGGATGTCTGGCGCAAAATGGGGGATACCTATGTCCAGCAGTGGACTGCGATAGATTGAAGAGAGCGATTATTATACATGTACATCTTCCTCCTCAATCCATACTGTATAATATTATAAATGTGAAAGTATCTCTGTCTGTCTTCTGTTTGTTACGCTTTCACGCCTAAACAGCTGAACGGATTTTATTGAAACTTGGAATGTTGATAGAGGTACCTAGAATAGGTTTTAGGACTTTGTCCCGTTTTTACCCCCCACTTCCCTAAAATGAGGGTTGGAAGTTTGTATGGAACATTCCGCAATTTTTGTAGTACGGCGCTGAAATTTGGTATGCGGACTATTTGTCAGAAACGAAAACATATGGCATATATTTTTTTCAATAATCCACCCCCAACCCTTCAAATAGGGGAGGAAGTATCATATTCGATTATTCGCAATTTTAAGGTAGATTTTTTTGAAACTTGGTATGTTGATAGAAGGTAACCTAGAATAGGTTTAAGGCTACTTTTTGTCCGGTTTCACCCCCCACTTCCCTAAAATGGGGGTTGGAATTTATATATATATATATATAATACTATATCACTATACATAGGAAGCCCAGTCGACCTTAATATATATATATTATATATATATATATAATATATATATATATATATATATATATTATATATATATATATTTATATATACATTTTTTTTCGGAAATGGACTCCAAAACCATTCAAGTGGGGCGGGGGATTCCGATGAATAGTGATATATATGAATACGTATATATAATTAGTTTTTTCGGTAATGGACCCCAAACCTTTAAGGTTGGGGGGTGATCACAGTTTACACGGTAGAAAGCTAAAAATGACTATTTGTCACGAATAATAAATCTTGCATATTTAAGTTTTTGCAAATCTGCCCTTGAAGCCTTAAAAAAGAGGTAATTGATATTTGACTTTTCCCAGTTTTTAAGGTGAAAAGCAAAAAATTGGTATGCGAAGCGAAAAAGAAGAAGAAGCAGTGTTGCAGTGTTAAAATTATTCTGTTTTCGTTACCAGGAAAGTGGAGCCATGTTATCCCGAATTTAACGCGGGCGAAGCCGCGGGCAAAAGCTAGTCACTCTATATATTAAAAAAAACCGCATCAAAATCCGTTACGTTGTTTTAAAGATTTACGCATACATAGGGATATATAGACAGAAAAAGCGACTTTGTATTATACTACTCGTACGTAATAATATTCATTGTATAAAAATAAGTAATTAGTTATTAAATATGTACTAATTGAAAATTTTTTCCATCTACAGTCTTTTCTTTCCATTTCCATATGGCCGTGCCTCGAATTTATCTATCAAAAACGTAAACAACCACAGATTTAGAAATTCCTAAATTGTCTAAATAACGCTCACCTGATTCTAATTTTGATTTTTTATCGTTCGAAAACGTCGGTACGTTTATTTTAGTTTTTGAAAACATAACAGCAAACGCCGCAACGACCGTAAAAATGGCGGACATAAATTTTGACGTACGCTTTTACGCGCGAAACGACTTTTATTGTGCGATAAGCAATAATTTCAGCGCGAATTAAACACAATAGTTGAGACTGAATTTGTATGAAGACGTCAGCGTGGGTTTTGTCAGTACAACATACAAAAAATATGCAAAAATTTAATCAGCCTACCTCACCCGCCCGGAGTTCATCCTGCCGAACAGCCTCCTGGTAGTTTATGGACTCCTAGTACACTCCTCATGGGTTCAAGCCAACCTCAGCGGTCCTTGATGGATCCTGGCCAACTGCCTCTTGGGAGTTTATGGACTCCTAGTACACTCCTCAAGGGTTTAAACCAACCTCACCGGCCCGTGGTGCATCCTGCCGAACAGCCTCTTAGTTTTTTTGTTATCTATCAACTAATTAGATTAACTTAATAATACTGTTGTAAATAATTATATTTTTACTAATACTTAATATGATAAAAATTGAGAATATAATTTGCTTTATATAATTATTTTGATAACAAATAATATGATTTTGTACAAAACACATTTTTTTAAAAGAGTGACTTCTTAGTTTCTTGCTGGATTCTTCTCAGTGGAAAACTACCGTCAGAACCAGTGCTAGCTTCATTTGACATTCATAAGTGTTCTGTAAGGACGTCTAATAACTCCGAGGTAAGGACCCAAACTGAATAAACACTTTTCATTTCATCAAAACCAGAGACAAATTCAACCATTGCGTTTTAATGTTTAAACACACGTAAACACTGAACGTACCATAATACTCGTATCCGGCATGGAAATTTAGAAGATCATAAAACAAAACTCAAGATAATTCTGCAACGCCCTACAAGCGTGATTCATACAAGTCTCACACACAAATATAAAATCAAGTCCACATCGAATCATGTTTTACGTATAGGGTTGGCATGCAATAAATATTAATCATTAAAATTTATAATCGGTAGGTGAGCGTCGGTGGCTTAATCATTGTCTTCCGATCGGGAGGGCGCAGTATCAAATCCCGCCACGTACCAATGAGATGTCGGTTTTTTTTTTAATATATTAAAGTTATCCGACTCTCTTACGGTGTAGGAAAACATCGTGAGGAAACCTGCGCACGCCTGCGAAGAGATTCAATAGTTGTGAGTGAAGTCGTCCAACCCGCACTGGGCCCGCGTGGTAGTCTAAGGCCTATACACCCGCGTACGGGTAGACGCGCTCGGTGGAGACGTTTAATGAGCTGACAATGATAATGTCATGCATTTTATTACTGTAATAAAAATGAAATTATTAAAATCTATCCTATCCTATTCAACCTATCGCAGTCCACTGCTGGACATAGGTCTCCCCCATTTTGCGCCAGATATCCCGGTCCTCCGCTTTCCTCATCCAGCCTCCACCAGCGACCTTTCGCAAGTCGTCGGTCCATCGGGCCGGAGGGCGTCCTACGCTACGCTTGCCGAGACGCGGTCTCCACTCCAGAACTCGTCTGCTCCAACGGCCATCGGTTCTGCGACATACGTGACCAGCCCACTCCACTTCAACTTGCTGATCCGGCGGGCTATGTCGGTAACTTTAGTTCTCTTACGGATTAAATCATTTCTGATCTTATCCCTAAGAGAGACCCCGAGCATAGCTCGCTCCATTGCGCGTTGAGTGACTTTGAACTTGTGAACCAATCCCGCAGTCAGTGTCCATGTCTCAGCTGCGTATGTAAGTACGGGTAGTACGGTATTAAAATCTACAATCGGTAGATAATTGCTTACCATCACAAATATATTGAATTTTCATGGGACTTTTCCCAGTTTACAAAGTAGAGGAAGCTAAAAATCGGTACCACAGTCTTCTTTTTTTCAATCCTTTCTCAGTCTGTAACAAGGCGGAAATTTACGTCAGGCTCTCCACAAAATCAGTACAAGTGTTATGATAGGAACGAATAATTAATCAGGACAGAGGAAACCATGTCACCCCGAATTTAACGCGTACGAAGTCGCGGGCAAAAGCTAGTAATAAATTGTATGATAACGTATGACAATGTGGTAGACTTGGTACTGATTCATCTACGTAGGTACACACCGCAGTATATCGGCTCGTGAAATAAAGTGTTTTGTTGCACTTCTGTGTTTCGGGATGAGGGCACTGTAGCTAGTGTAATACCGGGTATAAAAGACCTAACATCTGTTGTCTTGGGTGTCGGGTGCAGTGCGGAATTGGTGGAGAATAATAATGTTTATCAGTTGATGGTTTCAATCAATGCCGCTATGTAATGGTCAGGCGCATCACTTACCATCAGGTGATCGTCCTGACCGTCCTGTACACTTTGTAACATAAAATCCGTGCGGGACCAGACATACGTTATTTTTTACCATTTACTACATTTTTACAGCTGGCAACCCTGCTACCTGAATTGCAACACTCTTCAGTTCACGTCTTCACTCAATTAAACTGTCACTTGCATTTGAAATTGGCAGCCGTTGATGCATTTCGGATATCCATATGAAATATGAAAAGATGTTCGCTTTCAGTACTGGTGCAATTCATTTTCGATGCATTCTTGGGATCAATTGCGTATTCGCATTGAATCTCGAAATAACTTCATTCAGTTTAGTCATAGCTTTTACCCGCACACACACATTATTTTGAAATCTTTTTAGGGTTCCGTAGCCAAATGGGAAAATAGGGAACCCTTATAGATTCGTGATTTCTGTCTGTCTGTCTGTCCATTCGGATGTCACACATCTTTTTCTACGAAACTATGAGCACTACACCATTCAAACTTTGTAAGTATATGTATTCTGTGAACCGCTATTAGGTTATGACAAGAAACATTAATACATTTTGGAGTTCCCCATACATTGAACTGAAACTCAATTTCTTCCATTGTACCCCCACATGTGGGGTGTCAATGTGTATATCTTGAAAAATTATATTGAGATTTCTAATATATATATATATTTTGAATGCGCGTAAATATTTTGCGCGAGAGACACTTCCAAAGTTGAAAAAAGTGTCCCCTACTAAGAATTTCTAAACTATGGAATTGATAAAATCAGAAAAAATATATGATGTACATTACCATGAAATCTAACAACGAATTTGAACGATATGTGTAGTCTTTTTTTCATAAACGGTGGACAACTATTAGTAGTAGTAGGTGCCTAAGTAAATAAAACATATTTTATTTTGTTCATTAATTTATTTATTTAAACATTATGCACCATACAAAAAGACAGTACAAGGGCCAACTTAACGCCTAGAAGCATTCTCTACCAGTTTACCAAAAGGCCATGCAGATTATAATAGGTGCGGTAAAAATTAATAAAGAAACTTTATAAAAATAAAGAACAAAGAAAGTTTAAAGAAAATAAAAACGATACAAAAAATAAACTTAAATACTTATACTTAAAACAAATAAATGTAAATATACAATAAAATGTATATAAATACATATATCAATATTCATCATCAGCTCATTAAACGTCCCCACCGAGGGGCACGAGCCTACCCGTATAGGGGGATTAGGCCTTAGTCGTCCACGCGGGCCCAGTGCGGATTGGACGACTTCACACACAACCTTCGAATCTCGTCGCAGGCGTGCATGAAGGTTTCCTCACGATGTTTTCCTTCACCGTATGAGCGTCGGATAACGTACATATATTTTCGAAATTCGAAAATACATTGGTACGTGTCGGGATTTGAACCACAGCCCTCCCGGTAGGAAGGCGACAGTCCACACCACTGAGCCACCGACGCTCTAGACTATATAAATATAGACCATATACAAATATTAACTTACATATATATAAATAATAATATTAAAAATATAAAAAAAAATTATAAGCAAACACATTAACTATTCGAACGGAAATAGTCCAAAACTTTCCTTTTAAAGGAAGCTTTCGTGCAAGATGCCCTTATCTCTATTGGTAAGTTATTCCAGAGCCGCGTTGCCTGAAGTGTGAACGACCTGGTCAAAAATTTGGAACGGTGCAAAGGAGTATGAATACGGAGACTTCCTGATGAGCGAAGGGAACGATTGCTGCGGAATCCCGGGCGCTGTGTTAATATTTTTTATATTAACACAGCGCCATCTAGCCTTCTTTTTTTCGGTATTCTTGTCGCTGTTGGCCGCAAGTGGCCGTCACAGCTTCACCGGACAATTGGCGAGCGCAGATGGCTCTCAGCCCAAAATGGATACAGCGAGCCTAAGGGTGTCCCAGAGTAGGACGCGACTTAGGCGTTGCAGGGGGGAGGGGGCTAGGTAATCTGGTATAAGTTTGGCACCAAACTAAGTCCTAGCCTATAATATGGATACTAAACAACGGATAAACATACATACTTTTTTTTTGTAAATACATACATATTGTAAATAGAAACACCCAACCTAACACAAACAGATATGTTCGTGCAAACAAAATGTTTGTACTGCCCGGGGATCGAACCCGGAACCCTTATTGTACTAGCTGACGTCTCCACTATCAACAATATACTTAGTTGGTCAAACTGTTCTTGTGCAAACAAGTTAATTGACCGACATATCCCGCCGGATCGGCAAGTTGAAGTGGCAGTGGGCTGGTCACGTATGTCGCAGAACCTCGGGCCGTTGGAGCAGACGAGTTCTGGGGTGGCGACCGCGTCTCGACAAGCGTAGCCTGACTAGTGTTGCTAGGTCCAATTTGTTTTAAAACGGGACACGAGGCCAAAAAATCGGGATTTGAAATTGCCATTTGGCATTAAGTTCGCCTTTGTACTGTACTTTGTATTTTATGTGCAATAAAGTTTTTAAATAAATAAAATAAATAAATTTGAGGTTGCACATCGGGACAGGTAACAATAAAAAAAATAATGTGACGCTGATGACGTGCCATTTTGAATTTGACTGTGATGTTATTAGTAGAAATTATGTAGCATACATATTTATATTTTTTTAATGAAGTATCTGATTTCTTCTTAATTACCTGACACATTGGGACACCTGGCAACACTAGACCGGACCGAGAGACCGACCACTGATACTAGATAATAACATTTTACGAGGTTTGAGAGAGCATTGACACATCAGCCATCGACTCCCAATGCAGTTGACCTCTTTAACGTTTAACTCCCAAAGTCCTGAACAGTACTATCTGCAAATAGTGCATGTTTACTCAAACACTTGTTCAACATTGATACATTGTGATGCCTTGGCGCAACGCCAGACATCATCGACTGTGGCCACATGAACCAATGATGTAAAAAGTATAGATTCGTGATAAGCTCACAAAACAATCGAAAAAAGTGTACCGAATGCAGCGACAGCACACATACACATATTTCGAATGAGCGTACATTTAACTGCACAAAGAGCCTACAACAGTATTCTCTTCGGCGGTTCGTTTTTGAGGCACGGGTGGCGTATCTACCTTTATATATACAGAATATCATTGTCTTGAACAGGCCGATATGTCCACCGTGGTTTTGCTAATGAAATCCATATATAAACTAGCTGTATGTCGCGGTGTTACCCGCGGTGTATGATATTCTCCCGCGGTTAAACATAACCTAAAATAGCTTTGTTAAGTCACGTTAAAGTGCGCAGCTGACGCGAAACAAGATTACTTTATTTTACTAAATAAAAAGTTTTTTTTGTAAATAAAAGTAGCGTAAGTTTTTCCTTATTACATCAACTACTTGCCAAATAGAATCAGC
The DNA here is from genome assembly GCA_019425675.1 of Leucinodes orbonalis. Lineage (NCBI taxonomy): Eukaryota > Metazoa > Arthropoda > Insecta > Lepidoptera > Crambidae > Leucinodes > Leucinodes orbonalis. The sequence goes on along the minus strand of PQWD01011032.1, from coordinate 25,733 downwards.
CCAGACGTTACAGAGATTACCCGGAACAAACAGAACGGCCGATATACAAAAATTTAGAAAAAAAAAGTTAGGAAAAAAATGGCCACTTCAACTTGCTTACCCTGAATGGCTGTATTATCATTAAACCTATTTTTCCAGATAAGTGACGGCCCGGCGCTAATGTTTGCTGACGAACTTAAACAGATCCTGGAGAGGTATCTTTTTGGCATCTGCCCTCAAACGTTCAAGGTATTATTTATGTGCAATATTAAATCTAGATATACCTCTGCGTTTCCTATGTATGAGTGACGAAAAAATACTGTTCCTACATAATTTGTGTACTTGTGTTTTTGTGCGTACTCCCCGTACGCGGGTGTATAAGACTTAGTCGTCCACGCGGGCACAGTGCTGGTTGACCGACTTCACAACCTTTGAATCTCTTCGCAGGCGTGCGCAGGTTTCCTCACGATGTTTCCCTTCACCGTAAGAGCGTCGGATAAACGTACATTTAATGTCCAAAATTGGAAAACATTGATACGTGGCGGGATTTAACCTGCGCCTCCATCGGAAGGCAAACAGTCCACACCATTGAACTAACGTCGTTATATGTCCAGTAATTCCTCCGATATTTTGCCCCCCATTCCTTGTATTGGTAAGAAAAGAACCAATATTGTCATTTAGTCTCGTTGGGCACAGATCCAGTTGGGGCTCAAAAACAAGAACATCACAGCACCGGCGTGCGACGTGGACGCTGAGCAGCAGGAGCTCGCTGGCAGGTGACAAACAAACAAAAAAACCTATATTCAAAGTACAAACATTTGTGTGCAAGAACATGTCTGTTTGTAATGGTCTGGGTGTTTTGTATGTATGATATGTATGTATTTACAAAAAATATGTATTTAAGTATATTTATCCGTTGTTTAGTACGTCAATTGACGACTATTATTATATTTTTTTGACTCCACCACCGGTTCGGAATAAGTATGATCTGCGAGAATAGCCGGCAAGCAACTCGATAGTCACTCTTTGAATCTTTTTATATCAGTGGTTACAGAGTTTTGTCATTTACCGACACGTACGTCTTCTTTCATTATGCGTACAGCTAGGGAATGGAATGACCTCCCTGCGTTTGTGTTTCCGGCCACTTACAACCTCGTGGCATTCAAAAAACGAGTGAATAGGCTTTTTCTGGGCAAGCTCGCTCCATCTTAGAGCACGTCTCTTCCCATAGGATAGTCTGTGCTCAAGAGTAAGTCCATCAGATATATAAAAAAAAAAAAACGTAGCTACACAATGTGCAAAACCACACATCTGCTATACAATAATAGTAATAATATGGGTGGCGTTGATAAAGAATAATAACTATCCAACAATTGTTGGTCTCCATCAAGGCCGTTCTGTCATGGTCAGGCGTATCACTTACCATCAACTACGGATCCAGGGGGAGGGTCATGGCGAAGGCATGACCCCCCCTGAACTATTTTAAGTACTATACTAACGTACATTAACAAAATACCTTATAAGTTCTTTACTTGACTACTACTATGTGACCCCCTCCTGGCGCCTTACCTGGATCCGCTCTTGCTCACCATCAGGTTAGCGTGTTGTACGTCCTGTAAACTTGATAACATAAAAAAAAGATTTATATCATCCTAAGGGCAATAGGCATGACCTGGCAGGCGTCACCCCTGCATGCCAGATAGGCGTGTTATAATTACTTATCTACCATAATCATAAATTTTCTACCCCGCACGTACTATTTTCCAGACTGGCAACACTATCGCTGCGAGCGCATTCCGCGTCCCGCGGTGACTGCTCGCGGTTCGGCGCGGCGCTCGCCAACACGCTCGGCGAGCTTGCTCGGACTGCTGCTAACAGGGCAGCGGTGAATTCTGGTGAGGAAACATTATTAACTTTAGATTACAATGTTTATTTTGCCAGATCCCTTTGTCTCCCTTGTTGAGTGGCTTCCTACTGGAAACAAATTGTCATAGACGATCTGAAAGTTTTAAAAAAGGCTTCAGACTAACCAGTGTTGAAGGAAGTATTATCATTATTAATCAGATTAGTATGTCCAATGTTGAGAGTAATTTATAAAAAAAAAATACCGACCCCAGACTAAAAAGCAAAAAAATATTTTTAGCCAGGTAAACAGAAATGGTCAAAAAATTCTTTTATAATAAATAGAGAAATATAATTTGACAGTCACACAGCGCTATCTAGCCCCATATTAAGCGAGGAGCTTGTAGTTAGGGTACTAAACAACTGATAAACATACTTTTTTTTGTAAATATGTAGGTACACACATATTTTATAATTTTGAAGTCGGTGCCAAGTAAAGCAAACCAAGAACTTCGAATACTTCATCATCAGTTCATTAAACGTCCCCACAGGGGCACCGTGCGGATTGGCCGACAACACGTACAACCTTTGAATCTCTTCGTAATTGACCGCACGCAGGTTTCCTCACGATGTTTTCCTTCACACCGACCGATCCCTAACAGTCGACATCCATCTGCTCCCCGCCACCTTAACCAGGTCATCAATCCATCTAGTTGAGACACTACAAGTTGGTTTTTTTGTTATCATCTATTGAAATTTATATAATACTTAACTGCTTAATAGTACTTTTGTAGATTATTATTTTTACCAATACCTAATATGATAAAATTTTTAAATATAATTTGAAATATATTTTTAAAAATTATTTTGCTTACAAATGATTCTGTATTAAACACAAATTTTTTGAATAGAGTAACTACTGAGTTTCTTGCTGGTTTCTTCTCAGTAAACTACCTCCCGAACCAGTGGTAGCTTCATTTGACATTCATAAGTGTTGTGTAAGGACCTAAACTGAATAAACACTTTTCATTTTCATTAATTTCAATTTCATTTACACTATAGGTACGGGTAGGCTCGTGCCCCTCGGTGGGGACGTTTAATGAGCTGATGATGTCTAGCTAAACATATCAAAATATCACAAAGGTGTTTTCATGTTAAAATGTACAGGACGGTCAGACGCTCACCTGATGGAAAGTGATACGCCTGACCATGTTATATTTATTCCCGAATTTCCTCGGAAACGTGGGATCTTTGCGAGCAAAACCGAAATACGAAATGCTGATACTGATTATTAGATTATTACGCAGAGTGTTTAGTCCCTAAATATAATATATTAATTACAGAAATATATAATCAGCTTGAGCTAATGCAGTTTGGAGCATTCGTCGGAAATTTATTATGAAAATTGGACGCGGCGATAATATGTTCGGCGACGTTTGGAGTGTTGCCAGATTAAATACAAAAATTCTACCAATAATATAACGATAAACCCATCGTGTAATGGACAATAATCTCTGTGTAAATAGCGTCGAATAATTGTTTAAGATTTATTTTATGATATAAAGCAAATGCGGAATGTGTTTTTGAGCCTATGAATTCTTATTTTAAGATCATCTATTTTCTTATTACGTAGATAGTTCAATTACAATAGTGACAGTATTCAAAAATAAAAAAATAAAAAATGACCACTGACATTGACACAGCGCCATCTAGCCCCAAACTAAGCATTAGCCTGTAATATGGATACTACACAACAGATGAACGTATTTTATACTTCTTTATGGAAATAAATACCTACATATTATACATATAAACACTCAGACCAATACACACAGTATATAACGTAATTATAATTTCGAAAATCCAATAGCACATTGGTAAGTGCCGGGATTTGAACCTGCGTCCGATCGGGAGATTGGCAGGCAACAGTCCACACCATTGAGCCACCGACGCTCTTATGTTATACTCGTATTTATGACTTAAAATTATTCATTAAATTGTTGACTTTAAGACGTCAGTCAAGGGGTAAAAAAAGCACGAGCATACTACAATGTCACTATGACATGTAGCGAGCGACGTGATTATGAATCTTAGAAAAATTAATACCATACTTCTATGTTATGAATGAAATATCAAATTGACGGATGGCAATGATATTCTGTATATATAAAGGTAGATACGCCACCCGTGCATCAAAAACGAACCGCCAAGGAGGATACAGTTGTAGGCTTTTGTTAGGTAAATGTACGCTCATTCGAAATATGTGTATGTGTGCTGTCGCTGCATTCGGAACACTTTTTTCGATTGTTCTAGCATATCACGAATCTATACTTTTTACATGATTGACGGATGGTCATAATTTAGGCGCGGGCATTTTCCGAGTGAGACAGTACATCTAGTCCAGTCTTTCCCAAAGTGGGCGATAACGCCCCCTTGTGGGCGCTGCAGGTCTCAAGGGGGGCGGTAAGAGACCCAGAAAGAAAATGATTAATTCAGTAATTAATTAATTCAACAATTAATTAATTCAATAATTAATTTCTTCAATTTGAAGTTATAGTGGTTTTTAAATAGGTGAAAAAAATGGGGGCGCTTAAAAAAATATTCTCAAAGTGGGCAGTAGACAAAATAAGTTTGGGAACCACTGATCTAGTCAGTCTGTTTAAGATTGTCTTTTAATTTCTCCTCAGCTGCCAACGAAGCGAGCAAGAAACGCAAACTGTCCAAGAGTCAAAAAGCTAAGATCCAAGCCAAGCAGAGAACAGCGTTGGCCGTGAAGAAGAAGGCGGCTGCGGCCGCTGCGGCAGCCGCTGCCAAAATGTCGTCTTAAGTTTAAAACCTTAGGTTTATTGAATTAAACTCTTTTTATGAATAAAGTGTCTGTTATTTAATTCAAAAACAACATATATTTATTAAATTTTAATAAATAAATAAATATCCACTGACATTCACACAGCGCCATCTAGCCCCAAGTTAAGCGTGAAGCCTGTAGTATGGGTACTAAACTACGGATAAACATACATATACACTTTTTTTTGTAAATACATACATAGAAAACACCCAGACCATTAACGGACATGTTCATGCACACAAATGTTTGTACTGCCAAGGGATCGAACCCTTGGTATCGCAGCCGACCTCTTAAGTCCTCTTAGGTCGTCAAAGTACAATCCATTTACACAGTGGCGTGCACATCATAAATGCACAAGCAGTGCATACTCTGTACACTCAGACAACCTGGAAAATCGCTAGTGTCGACCGAAGCTTCGGCTTCGGCTTCGGCTTCGGCCACCTTCGGCCAAAAGGCGAAACCTTCGGCTTCGGCCCAAAACCCGGCCGAAGCCGAAGGTTTCGCCGAAGATCCGAGCAACCGTCGGGATTGAACGAACTGTTACGAAAGACTGAGAGACAGCATTTAATTGACCAACATTTAATTATTTATTAAGAAATTGGTGTTTGTTCATTTTATTTATTAGTCTAGTTTCGGCTTTGTCGAGTAAACAAAGACTGATTGATTGGTCTGATTGTGATTTATAAATAACTTAATAAATAAATGATTATTTTTTTACGAATAAATCACAAACTTTTTTTATCATCTTTGAACCCACTTCCATATGAGACAGTCAATATATTGAAGTTTTGAAATAATCTATAACATTAATTGTAGCTTGTAGACAATATTGAACAAAATTAGGTACTAAGAGCTTATAAACCTTCGGCTTCGGCTTCTGCCGAAGATTGTGGCGATTGCCGATTAATCGGCTTCGGCTTCGGCTTCGGCCGAAAATAGACCTTCGGTCGGACACTAAAAATCGCCAACATATTAAATATTTTCACACACACACACACACACGCGCGCGCGCGCGCTCCCGAACGCACGCAGGCACACATAATAAATTTTAAATAAAATAATTGTAAAAAATAATCATATATTATCAATTATGATTAACTATCTCTAAAATTAATTCAACCATTAACGCTATCTCGACTACACACGCCTGCGAAGAGGTTCATAGGTTGTGCGTGAAGTCGGCCCAACGGACCTGGGCCCTGGGACGAATAAGGCTTATACATACACCCTTTACGGGTAGGCTCATGTCCCTCGGTCACCGTGGGGGCAGAGTACCGCGCAGTGTTGCCACCTGAGTTTTGGAAAAAGAGCTTTTTGGGATGTCAAAAAGGGATAGAAAGGGCTAATTTGAGCGTCAAAAGATTTTCTGTCCTAAAAATGCTGAAATAATCATGTCTTGAAGCCGTTTTTTTAAGCTCGTCTAAAAAAAAGGTCATCATGACCGATTAAATAGCGAAATAGTACTTGTTTGCCGAAAACTTCACATTTGCTAACATTTTCAAGACAGTGAAAAGACCTAGATTGCTCTTTTTAACAATTAATGTTAAAAATGGAGTTCATCTATACTAAAAAGCGCTAGATCTAGCTACAAAAGGGCTAAGGTGGCAACACTGACCTCGCGTGAAGCCGCCCGGGTAAGAGACGCCTGACACCCGCACCCTTACGCCCCAGGATGGAGTGAGATGACCGTAGAGAGGGTCTCGGTGAGGACATATTTGCTGATAATGTTCGCTGCTGGTAGAGTTGCCACCCGTCCCGATTTTGAAGGCATTGTCCCGGGTCCCGACGACCTATCGATTTTGTCCCGATTTTTGACAATATGCGATACGATCGATCAAATAACTTCATAAATAACAAACTTGATATAGAATCACATGCGTTATAATATGATTGGACCTAACTTCGAACGTCACTGATGGATGCCCGATTGTCCCGATTATTTTTCCCTTAAAGGCAATGATGTAAAAAAGTATGGATTTGTGGTATACTTACAAAACAATCGAAAAAAGTGCTCCGAATAAATCCGGATTAAATCACAGATAGTAAGTTGATTTGGACATTTTAGTACGATGTAAAACTAAGAGGTTATTTGGCCGTAAAAGACACAAGTCTGTGCTTTAACAGCTGAAAAAGTACCTTTCGCTGTTTCGCCCAAATTTTTAAACACTCTCCTCAGTCCCTCAGCTAGTATCGGAATTGTCGGTGTTGATATTTCTAGCATTGTTCAGTTCAAGGGCGGATCCAGGTTAAGCGCCAGGAGGGGGTCACATAGTAGTAGTTAAGTTAAGAACTTATAAGGTATTTTGTTAATGCACGTTAGTATAGTACTTAACAATAGCTCAGGGGGAGGTCACGACCCCCATGACCTTCCCCTGGATCCGCCGTTGGTTCAGTTTCGCGGTCATTTGAAGAGTAAAGCCAAGTTGGCCTTAAAGAAGCTTGGTGTGCTTAACAGGTCGAGGTTTCATGCCGGACGATCGCTTGCAACTTTATAAGTCGCAGGTTCGGCCGCACACGGAATATAGCTCTCACCTGTGGGCGGGGGCACCTCAGTACCAGCTCCTTCCACTTGACCGCAATCAGAGAAGAGCGGCTAGAATTCTAAATGATCAGGATCTTTCCGATCGGATCCTTTAGGTCTGCGTAGAGATGTAGCTTCACTCTGCATTCTCTACCGCATATATCATGAGGAGTGTTCCGAGTTTGGGCTTGTTCCTGCGGCTGAATTCCACGATCGTACATCAATGCAGAATTCCAAATTTCACCCACACCATCTAAATACTTGGTGGTCTTCGACGGTTCGTTTTCGTCGACATTTTTTGCCACGTACTATCAATTCATGGAATCAGTTATCATCGGAAGCGTTTTTAGAACGATATAACATGGCGTCCTTCAAAAAGAGAGTGTATTCATATATAAATGCCAGCAACGCATACCTGTGACATCAGTAGTTGCAAATGTCCATGGGCGGCGGCAACACTTTTCACCAGGTGACCGCAAAAAAAAATTTACGGGGCCGTAGAAGCCTTTTTTTAACTTTTACAGGAAGTCTATGGAAGCTCAGTGTCAGTCGTCTTCTGACTGGTTGTAGGTAATCTTTTAGTTAAACACATAAATAAATAAATAAATATCCACTGACATTCACACAGCGCCATCTAGCCCCAAGTTAAGCGTTAAGCCTGTATTATGGGTACTAAACAACGGATAAACATACATATATACATTTTTTTTTCTTATTTATTAAAGCTTAATCTCATTATGTATTTAACTGTCTTTAGCACTTGTACACGGATTGCACCAGGAACAACAAGGAATTTGATTGTGTCGAGGACCAAGCATCATGTCATGTCAAAGTTTTCATATCATTTTCGTTTTCTTACATTTTTAAAAAAGAAAAGTACAATATTGTCAAAATTCGTATAAATAACTTAAGATTCTGAGCGTATTTATTAGTAACCATTTTTGATTATCTTTTATATTATAGTAGTGCTTCCTGTTATGGGTAAATATCAAAAGTATGTACATATTATATAGCTACATTTTTCATGATTTATTTTTATTGTTTCTACATTTTACATCAAAGAGTATTGTTTACATGCTTTGGAATCACCCGAGGTAATCACGGACTACAAATTGTTCCGAATTTGTTTTCAGTTGACAGATCTATCCGTGTGACAAATACAAATCTTTTCAAACACTGTTATGAATACTATAGTATTGTAAATAAATACTTTGTACCCTGTTTAAATGGAATTTTACACAAATACTGGAGATTTACACGAAGGAATGCTAAATTTCCATGATGAGTGTATTGAGACCGAAGTTATCACGACAGATTTGTTAAAACAAACAGAACAAACAGTGATTTTGGAAGATCACAATTATTTGTGAGTAAAATGTAATTTTATTCTGAATTTCAAAGCTATACATTGTACAATAAGTTTGAATATTCATAAGATGTCCCGCAGTTTAGTGTGCCTCTTGGCATAGGCCTCCTCTAATGACTTCCACTGGATTCTATCACGCGCTACCCTTCTCTATTGGTGACCAGCTGTTAATTTGAGGTCATCCTCCCATCTTATTAATTGGCGTCCTCTGCTTCGCTTGCTGTCTCTAGAATATAATAATCTACTATTAAATTTTATTTGTTCACTACTGGATAAGAGCACCCCCGATATATTATTTTTGAGGGACTTCAAAGCGCCGTCAAAAACCCTCTTTTATAGAATACTGACACAACAAAAGCGTGGAGTTCATCCAAAAAAAAATATCAATACATATTATTAAAGCAAATCCAAATGAATACAAGCTTCTTCATTTTTTATGTCACAAAGTGTACAGCATGGTGAGGACGCTCTCAGGTAAGTAATACGCCTGACCATGTCAGAGCAGCATTGAAAGAGACCAACAACTGATATACAGTTATTATTCTTCATCAATGCCGCACTGCGCCTGACACCCGAGACGACAGATGTTAGGTCCTTTATACCCAGTCATTTCACTAGTTACAGTGCCATCCTCAAACACAAAAGTCCATAGCACTCCTATTTCATGGGACGATATCTACCACTGGTACCTACCTAAGATTTCTCAGAATCGAGTCGTCCACCTAAAATAGCCATCAATATACCCTCCTTGCTCTTCTTCTTGCACTGAGCGTCGGTGGCTCAGTGGTGTGGATTCGAAGGTTGTGTGTGAAGTCGTCCAATCCGCAATGGGCCCGCGTGAACGACTAAGGCCTAATCACCCTATACGGGTAGGCTCGTGCCCCTCGGTGGGGACGTTTAATGAGCTGATGATGATAATACCCTCCTTAGGGTATATTGATGGCTATGAAATAAATTTTCGTATTATGCGGGAATGTGTTTATGTTTCTCATTATTGAGTGACCCCAATATTTATTAATTTAATCCAATAACACAAAATATATAGTTCATTTATATATTTAGTTATGTTTAGTAATGTGTTTTATTATTAGATGGCAGGTAGCTCATGGTATGTCAACTGTTGGGGATCAGCCCGCGTGGAAATCATTAGGGGAGGCCTTCGTTCAGCAGTGGACATAAATAGGCTGTGATGATGATGATGATTATAAATATAACATTTTTATTGTCTTGCAAAATAACTTATTACAGATCATCAACACAAAACCAATCCACAAATATAAAACAAAGAATGGTAAAGCGTAAACCAAAAGTAACAACACAAAAATTGCTCTATAACTGCAAAATATGTGGCTACTCAACGATGAAGCTGGAAGTCTTTGAGAAACACAAAGAGGTGCATAGCCGTATACCTACGGGCACAAAGTATATACCGTGTAATAAATGCAACGTAAACAAAACAGTACCGGAGGGCTATCATACGTGTCCACAGTGCAGTTTCTATGCAAAAACCATGACTAGTATACGTATCCACATGCATATACATGGTAAAGGTATGTTTGGTTCTTTCTTTATTTTTGTAGGTATGTTTAACGACATATTTGAGGATGACCTATTTGGTGTAGCGGTTAAGACGTTGGCTGCTACACTAAGGGTGCCAGATTCGATTTGTAGGCAGTACAAACATTTGTCTGCATGAATATGTCTGTTTGTAATGGTCTGGATGATTTCTATGTATGTTGTTAAATAAAGTATATAAGTATGTATGGGTTCCGGGTTCGATCCCCGGGCAGTACAAACATTTGTGTGCATGAACATGTCTGTTTGTAATGGTCTAGGTGTTTTCTATGTATGATATGTATGTATTTACGAAAAAAAAATGTATTTAAGTATTATTTATCCGTCGTTTAGTACCCATAATTCAGGCTTCACGCTTAACTTGGGGCTAGATGGCGCTGTGTGAATGTCAGTGGATATTTATATTTATTTATTTATGTATATCAGTTGTTTTAGCTTCACACTTAACTTGGGACTAGATGGTGATGTGTGAATGTCAGTGGATATTTATTTACGTTTATTATATGTTATTACAGGTTAGATGCTTTGTTTGATAGATATTTAGTATTATTTTCCATAGTCTAGTATGCTCAGCATTAAACCTATCCTATCCTATTCAACCTATCGCAGTCCACTGCTGGACATATTTCTACCCCATTTTGCGCCAGATATCCCGGTCCTCCGCTTAAATAAGTTAGATTATTTGAAGGACTGACATGTACTTGTATTTGCTCCAAATACATATTTTTCTTTCCTTCTCAGCATTGGGCTTACATAAGTCCATTATAGTCCAATACAGACCACTGCTGGACATAGAAAGAAAGACGCCTACGCTATGTTTGCCAAGACGCGATCTCCACTCCAAAACTCATCTGATCTAATAACTATCGGTTCTGCGACATATGTGACCACATGTGATTTTATCCCTGAGCAATGATGTAAATAGTATAAATTCAAATTCAAAATTCTTTATTCAAATTAGGCTTACAAAAAGCACTTATGAACGTCAAAAAATATACAAAAATATAATAAAAAACAATTAAAAATACTAAACTAAAAATATGAATTTTGATGCTTTGAAAAAAAAAAGCGCTTCAGTGGATTGGCCTGTTGAGAAAGAAGCACCCAAGAAAACTCAACAGTGTAGCCATTTTTTAAAAACAATTACTTAATATAACAATATATCATAAACACTGAAATAGCTGAGCAATTTAAGACCAAGGATTTTTATCACATAAATATTCGTCAATAGTGTCGTACCCTTTTTTAGAAAGGTGGTTTTTTATTCTAGCTTTAAACATGTGTAAAGGTAACTCGACAATATTCTGCGGTACCTTATTGAAAAACTTTATACATCTTCCTATAAAAGATTTACCTACTTTATGTAGTCTCAAGTCCAGAACAGCAAGTTTGTTTCTATTCCTAGTATTAAAATTGTGTGTCACAATTTTTTTTTAAAGGTATGATAGAATTTACGGACGTAAATTAAATTTTCATAAATATATTGTGATGCTACAGTCATTATATTTATTTCTTTAAAAAGTTCCTTAAGAGAGTCATATAGATTAGTGATATGTTCACAAAACAACTGAAAAAGGTGTTTCAAATGCAGCAACAGCACACATACACATATATTCAATGAGCGTACAACTGTATTCTCTTTGGTGGTTCGTTTTTGACGCACGAGTGACGTCTACCTTTATATATACAGATTATCATTGTCCTTGAGAGAAATCTTGAGCATAGATTGCTCCATTGCCCAGTGAGTGACTTTAAACATTTTTATGAATAATTAATTTTCAATTTATTTTATCCATAAAGGTACATCATTCAAGTGTAAAGAATGCCAGCTCATCTGCAAGGATATGAAAGATCTAACAGCTCACTGTAAATCGTCCACGAATCATATTTGTGATTATTGTCCATTCAAAAGTCATTGTACAGAAAAAATGGCTGAACACAAATTAATACATAGAATGACTTTGCCATGTGAAATGTGTGATCGATCTGGCTGTTTGTGTAAATCAGGGAAGGAGTCTGTAAGGTTAAAGAGTAATACACAATATGTCGATGGAAATGTGTGAATAAAAAATGTATTAAGAATTGTTTTTTATTTTGCCCGTTTAATACTATCCTATCACCCGCATTTAGCAGCTATTACATTTGACGACCCATTTGTGTAGTGGATGAGACTGCAATGGTTCCAGGTTCGAACTCCGACAGTCCAAACATGTGTGTGCATGAACATGTCTGTTTGTAATGGTCAGAGCGTTTTCTATGTAAAAAATGTATCTATTTACAAAATATAATATAATAAGTGGGGGAGACCTATGTCCAGCAGTGGACTGCGATAGGTTGAATAGGATATATAAATGTTTATCCATTTTTTAGTACCTACCCATAATACAATTAAAGAACATTTAATGGATATATATACGAATCACGAAATTTACTGTGGCCCGGCTGAAGCGGATCACGGGATATGATGACTGATGATTACAGATCCAATGATGTTAAAAGTATAGATTCGTGATACTCTCACAAAACAATCGAAAAAAGTGTTCCAAATGCGGTGACAGCACACATGTACATATTTCGAATGAGCGTACATTTACCTAAACAAAAGACTACAAAATGTACTCTCTTCGGCGGTTCGTTTTTGAGGCACGGATGGCGTATCTACTTTTATACATATACAGAATATCATTGTGCAGATCGTATAATGTAATAGGTGCTTTTGCATTGGACCCGCGTGGTGGGTACGACCCAATTTCCCAATAGCTATGCTATGCGGGAAGGCCTATGCCCTTCAGTGGGCCGTTATAGGCTGATAATGACAAGTTTCGGTATATAAATCAGTAATCATCTATCGACTCAGAATATTTTTTATTAGTATTTTAATTATTATACTGGCAAGTATAATAATGATACCAATTTCTAAATAATAATTTGCCCATATTCTGGGAATTATTACAACTTTCAATCCAGTAATTACTTTGAATAAAATTAATTATTATTTAATTTCGAAAATTACTTTTTCCTTGATTCATCATAATTACAGCCAAAAACGTAAACTGCTAAACGAAGGCCTTCCCTAATAATTTCCACGCGGGACCAATCGCGACTTCTTGCAGTTGACATCCATCTGCTAGCCGTAACCTTATCCAGATCGCTTGTAAAAAAACTAATAACAATATTACATTAATTAACTACTTCCAGCTATTGTATGTCGCGTGCGTGTATCTTAAGTTCTTTCGGATTGAAAGCAGCCAAAAGTCATTTCAAACGTCAGGAATTTATACACAATAGAAAATCTATTGTTTATGACATGACGGCTTTATGTGCCATTTGCATTTAAGGTTTAACCAAAAAAAATACTGGGAAAAAATATTTCTTAGTTGGGCAACACTAAAGTAATGTCAGACAATAGATGACGCTACCGACGCGCATACACCACGCGAAAATCTTCACAGTCATCATATTACTGTAATTGAAATTCAACCTTATTTGTATGGAGATAAAAGTTAAATTGACGCGGTAAAGTTTTTGTAGTACGGCGTGATTATAATTCGTAAAGAATGAATGTACCGCTTCACTTTTGAATGGGCTTGAAACTTGTTATTATTAACCGAGCATAACCTTTTATTCTGAGTTTCGATTTTATTTTAATTTTCAAACAATAGAATTCTTTATAAATCAGCATCGATGCGCGTGGCAATAGTGTTATATTTATAGAAATTGTGTTAAAAAAGTGTTAAAGGTATGATATTAATTCAAAAATATGATTAATTTTATATAGTAATTAGATCAGTGTAAGCGTAACTTTTTAGTGGCATGTGCAGTTATTTCGTGGGATTCCTTTCATTGTTTACTCGTCCTATGTGTGAAAACGCCATTTCGAAGGGAATTAACTCATCTCTTGTTTAATATTTCGTCACAATTTTTGTTATTCATTCATTTCTATGAATTATCTCAAATAAAACGTGTTTGGTGTAGAAATAAAAGTGCCGTGGATTTTACATTCGGCCTTTTGTAGAATTTTGGCTGGAATTTGTGGCACTGCCAAGTATAAAGGTATTTATTAACTTAAGACCTACTTCAAAATCAAATTAAGCAGTTTTATATTTAAATTGTACAAATATAATGTGTCAACTTCTTGTAGAATAATGCTAACCTTTTCAAAGTATTTTTGATGTGGCCTTTTTCTATGATTCGTAAGAAATTCATTAATACATCAATAATAACATTTTTATGAATCTATTATCCATTTTAAATCTATAAACATGGGGTTCTAAAAAGGCCATTATTTATCATAAATAAAATTACAAGTATACTAAACGTTTTGTTATACATAAAATCACACATGATTTATTTTGAAAAACAAATGTTAAGGCCTTAATTTTTGTAGAATTCTATTACAGCAGTCAACAACTAAAGAAATGATGCCTCCATGAGTCTTATATCATTGACAGATTTGGGGTATGAAAACCTTTATCAAAAAGTATTTATTCAGTTGAGGTCCTTACAGAACACTTATGAATGTCAAATGAAGCTACCACTGTCCCCTCTGGTCTGATATGTCCCCTCTGGGTATATTAAGATTCTTTTCTTGCCTTTCCCCTCAGTAGGGAAATTTGAAATTGATTCATTTAAGGGCAGCCAACATAAATAATGTTCTTTTCCTGACTTCATGCACAACCTTAGAATCTCTTCTTAGGTGTGTGCAGTTTTCCTCACAATGTTTTCCTTCACAATAAGTATGTCAGATAAATATACATATAATTTCAAAATTACATTGGTGCATGGTGGGATTTTAAACTGTGCCATTAGATCGAAAGGCAACAATCCACACCAATGACCAACCAACAATCTTATAACTATTTATTAAGGATATACTTAATTATTTGACAACCGTTCTTGCATAATGGTTGTGATGTTAGCTATACACTTAGTATTCCAGATTCAATCCCCGGGCAGTACAAATGTTTGTCATGAACTTGTCTTTAGTGTGGGTGTTTTTCTTGTGTATAATATGTATGTATTAACAAAACAAATATTATCATTTATGAATAATTTCTTGTTAATTTAATATCCATATTACAGGCTTGGTTTCGAGCTACATGACATTGTTTTAGTGTCAGTGTATATTCATTTAATTTATTTAATTTCAGATGTTCTGCGTACAAGAGAAAGACAGCCATACAGATCCCTTCGCCAGCACTGACGATCCGCTGAGCAATCCAACACACACCGACTCCAGCGATGACGAGCCGTCAGCGAAGAGAATGAAGACGTACACTAGTCCGTCGCTCAACCTGAAAGTCTACCAAATACCAGCGTACAACACACCGAAATCGCTGTCCATTTTCCCATCGACATCGACACTAACGAATTACACGCCGACATTGCCAAAGTTTGTGAACAACCCGTTGAATCTGGCAAATCCGTTGGCACTGAGTGCGGTGAACTCAAATAATCTAGTGAAGAATTTGCACTCGAGATATTCGTTGCCGTCGAAACTGACTATTACTCCCGTCGGGCCGCCTAAAATATCTGATACTGGGGAGGTAAGTGTATATCTTTAATCTATAATAAATAAATAAATATATACTGACATTCACACAGCGCCATCTAGCCCCAAGTCAAGCGTGAAGCCTGTATTTTGGGTACTAATCAACGGATAAACATACTTATATAATTTTTTTGGGCCCGCATGGACTACTAAGGCCTATACACCCTATACGGTGATGATGATTACAGACTAAATGGATGGCGCCATGTGAATGACAGTGAATAATTATTTGTTTAATAATTTAGCGCATTTAAGGTTTACAGCATAGCACATGTATATAAAATCCGAAACGAGGATATCCGTAGGAGAACTAGGGTGACCGACAGCTCAAAGGGTAAGCAAGTTGAAGTGGCAGTGGGCAGGGCACATAGTGCGTAGAACCGATGGCCGATGGGGCGGAAAGGTTCTCGAGTGGCGTCCGCGTAACGGAAAACGAAACGTAGGCCGACTCGTGAACCAGGTGGACGGATGACCTGGTTAAGGTGGCGGGAGATGTATGTCAACAGGCCTTTGTTCAGCAGTGGACATTTTAGGCTGTGATGATGATGATGATGACATGTATACACATACACCACACGCACACACACGCATGTACGCCCACACACACGCACGCACGCGCATACACATACAAACACGATTTAATATGATTTTATAAGTGTTTTGTTTTTTACAAACTAACTTTATTTCGCAATTGTGATTGTATTGATTTTTGGGGAGGGGGCGCTGATAGTCGGAGATACAGGTTTTTACCTAGTTCCGATATCAGAATCTTCAAATTTGATATATATGGTTCTGTGAATAAAGTTGTTATTAATATTTATAAATTATTTTATTCTGAATTGGAGCCTTGTTATTTAATGTATTGTTTAGTAGCTTGTAATAGCATAAATAAATAATAAATGTATGTCGTATTTCAGGCCGCACGCGCAAGCCAACACAAAAAAATTATTGTATATTTTTGGATTTTCGGGGGGTTAGTAGTTTTGTCGGTCAAAATTTATTGTTCGAGTTACTATTTAATTTAATCCTGACTTATTTTGTTTTCGTTATGCATAAATAATCATCATGTGATTCAGGGGGAGAATACAAAAGAATGGCGAGGTGGCCAAAAAGAGGGGGCCCCCGAAAGGCTACAAGAGAAAACCCAAAGTCGACCTGTCCATGAGTTTAAATAGCGCAGCTAGTGCCGCTTTAATACAAGTGAGTTTTGTAATTTTATTTTATACGTTACTAGCTTTTGCCCGCGGCTTCGCTCGCATTAAATTCGGGTTAACACGGTACTTTCATTTACACATACATACATACATAGGATTTCCCCTCCCTCCAACTTTAAAAGGTTCGGGTAAATTTCAGATTGTTGCAAAAAATCTGTATAAGCTAACCTTAAAAGATACGACAGATGTTGTCGCGACTTTATTGTAGACTGTAAAGGAGAAAAGAGCTCTCATACATGAACTTCTGGTGTACTTTAACCGTTACGCAGCGTACGCAGCGGAAGCGCCAAGTTGAAAAAGACCCCCGATTTGAAACATTCATCAATTGCTGCCCGCTTCTATTATCGTAGCCGTGAGATATATAGCCTATAGCCTACCTACGATATAAAGCTATCTAACCTGAAAGATTTTTCAAAATTTGAACCAAGTAGATCTGAGATATAGCGGCGTTCAAACAAACAAACTCTTCAAGCTTGTATATATTAAGTATCGATTATACATATATACTAGCATTTCCCCGCGGCTTCGCTCGCGTTAAATTCTTGATAAAATGTCCTAGTTAAGGAAACAGAATATTATTTTACACTGTTGTAATAAATATAAGTAATAAATTATATGATATGTCTTTGCACAGATTTTTAGCTTATTACAAAACTGCGAAATGTCCCATGTAAATATCAGCCTTCTTTTAACGCTTTGGGAACCAATTTCTGAAAAAAAATCCAATATGTTATTATAAAATTTAAAAGTGTAAGTTGTTATCGATCATCATCAGCTCATTTAAACGTCGTCACGAGGGGCACGAGTCTCCCGGTATAGGGTGATTAAGCCATTAGTCGTCCACGCGGCCCGTGCGGATATGCGATGAACCTTACACACAACCTTCGATCTCGTCGGTAGCGCGTGCATGGAAGGTTTCACTCACGATGGTTTCCTTTGCTGTAAAGAGCGTCGGAAACGTACATATATTTTCGAAAACTTCGAAAACACATTGGTACCTGCAGGGCGTGAACTCCATCCCTTCCCAGGTAGGAAGGTGGACACCCCCCCCCCCCCCCCCGGTCCACACCATTGTGCGCACCGACGCTCTAATTGTAGCTAAGAAAATCATACGTTTTTTTTTCCAGGCACAGAACACCATACTGACGAGTCTGCTGGCGGCATCGAATACGTCTATGATCGCAAACGCAGTCTCGTCTATGGTAACACAGCAAATTGTTTTGCCGCAGAAAATCGAAGTGCCAGAAGGTATGTCCTCTCTTTCTCTATGAATCATTGAACATACTTCTGTGTACTGTTAAGAATCACCTCTTCATCAGCTCATTAAACGTCCCCACCGAGGGCCCGGAGCCTACCCGTATAGGGTGATCAGGCCTTAGTCGTCCACGCGGGCCCAGTGCGGGTTGGACGACTTCACGCACAACCATTGAATCCTCTGTAGGCGTGCGTAGTCGAGATGGCGTTAATGGTTGGAAATATCATCGATTCTAACATTAATTGTCGTCCAACCTGCACTGGGCCCGCGTGGACGAACGAAGTGCCTGCACACCCGGCGTACGGTTGAGGAGGGTCGAACGGGGGGACGTTTAACTGAGCTATGATGAAAAATTTATTGGATAAAAAATTATCAGTTAATTGTATCAGGTGATACGTATAAAATTAATAACAAATACATTCGTTGTTTTTTGTTATAAATTATTGTAGTTAGTATTGGTTTTTACATTATTGTTATAAGTATCAGTTCGCCTCGACCTGAAGATATACTTACCCGTGAAGTCGCCCAACCCCGCACTGGCCCGCGGGGAGACTAAGGCCTGTACCACCCGTATTGTACGGGTAGGTCGCGTCCCTCGATAACATATAACAATTGAATATGCTCTCAGGCCATGAGCTGGTGGAAATGGAATTGGACCCCGAGGACTGGTTCCCAACGGAGCCCTACAAAATGGTGTTCAGCCGCAAGAAGGAATCACGAAAATGGAGGAATTCCCGTATTTCGCTGCGAACATGTATTAAGTAATTTGATTTTTTAGCACTTTTTATTACCATGAAAGCATGGATAAATAAAATACAAAATATGTGATAAAACCCTTTATGAGGTCACATGTAAAAAGTATGGATTGTGATATGGCTCACATAACAAGTCGAAAAAAGTGTTCCGAATGCAGCGGACAGGCACACATAAGAATAAGAATAAAAAAATATATTCTATTTCATCATATCATCACAATTATCAGCTCATTTAACGTCCCCACCGAGCGGGCACGACCTACCCGTATTGGGTGATTAGGCCTTAAGTCGTCCACGCGGCCCCAGTACGGATTGACGACTTCACGCACACACCTATGTAATCTCTTCGCAGGCCTGACATTAAGGTTTCCTCGCAGTTTTCCTTCACCGTAAGTAGCGTCGGATTACGTACATGATATTCTTTCGAAAAATTCAAAACACATTGGATGTTGTGATTGGAACCCACAGCCCTTCCGGAATAGGAAAGGGCGACGACAGTCACACCATTGAGCCACCGACGCTCTCAGTTTATTAGTCTCTTCAACTATTTAACAAATAAAAATTCAAATTAAAAAAAAGCAAGTACGTGAGACAAAGGGAACGGAGCTCCAGCTGAGTTTTGCAAGGACAATCCCGAACATCGCTGTTTTTCAGCTACACCCGGTTAACCTCTGAGATTGTGGAAGGCCCACTAGGTTATGCTGGTGACACTTTAGGTACCTAAACAAGGACAAGAGCAGTCGGTGGCTTTCAATGTTGACTCTCTGGCCAGAGCGCCTGAAAAGGTACCACAACCAAAAACGGATGACTATCATAGCAGAGATACCCATATATCATGACCGGCTAACGGTGACGATACATATCCGACTAATCTAAGTTACTCTGAATATCGTCCTTAGGAACGAGTTAATTACTTACAAACTGCTTGACAGACGAGGAAATGATATATTGATATCTGATGTAGTTTCTTAAATTTTTCTCATTTTTAAGGCGAAAACTTTACGATCTTGCAATCATAAATTGTTAAGCGAATTTTACACGCTAAAGCAGTTTACTAGAAATGTTTTGAAGACCTAGGATATAATTATTTTTATAGAGACTGGTACATGATTGTAAAAGGTCTGGAAATTTTTTAAGCATGAAGATGTTTTATATATAAGTTAATCTATTTGGTACTTTTTCATTATTTTTTGTCGAGAGACGAATTGAATTTCGAAATTTAAATAGTAAAAATCTATTTGTACGTAGGAAGGTGTACAATTTACTCTATAACGATATTATTCGAATTAGCTCACTTAATTTTTTTTTCAGAGAAGTACAATATTACCTCAATGAATCTAAATGATAATAATTAAGAAAAAAAAATTTGGCTCGAATGATTTTATTTTTCTGGTATTAATGAATGTGAAAAAACACGAGACGCCGTACAAACGTTGCGTTTGACACAGTATTTTTAATAACCCTAATAGAGTTTTCAAATGGTCCAACAAAAAACTTGTTAAAAAAAACTATTATTCGTAGTTACCAGGTAGAATATGTTTGAAACAAGTCAACATAATCTCAAGGAGGAAGCTCTCGGAGTATTTTTGACCTTCGTATATTCGACTATACAATTCTTATGTGTGTTTGTTTCGATAAGTGGTCTTTAATTCAACATGGGAAAACATTATGTATTCTGATATCTTCTTATGTATAACGAAACTATGTTATAATTTTATTCTTTTACACATACCTTATTTTATACATAGAAATAATAGTCATCATCAGTTATAATCACCGAGGGCAAGCCTACCGTAAGGATTATAGATTAGTCGTATACGCGACAGTGTATGTGATTGTTGATTCCGCATAACTGTGATTATCAACACATAGCTTTAGAAAAACGAAAGAATTATGACGTTATTCGCGCTTCGGAACGAAATATCGGGGGGTACTAGAAATTCAAATTATTGCGAAAAAGTCGGCATCCGCGTGCCGCGACGATAAGGCCGTATATGGTAGTCGTGCTTGTGGGGTAATGAGCTGATGATGATTAGTGCAAAGTTATTGATATCTTAAGAACAGATCCAAAGTATTGAAATATTATGCTCACAGTAAATAAGTAATTGTCTCTTTAATTCCATCAAGTTATTTTATTGTTCTTGCTAATAGAAAGTTCGTTACATAGAAATTGGTCAAGGCACTTTCAAAGGTAAAGCGGCGGGTCGGCGCTCATTACAGGGATTCAAAGTGCCCCCCCCCCCCCCCCCGCGCTTTTCACCAGGCTCCACCATGAAACCAGCAATACATAGTAGACATGGGTAGAAATAAATTTCTTTTTTATTCTTTTGTTGTTTGCCATCTTCGGATTTTCTATTTCAATTTACTGGACAGTTTTCTCAAAAAAATATTTACATATCTGATCTTTATTAATCATTTTGATTTGTAGTTTTAAAGTAAAATGGCCCGATAAAATTTCCTCTTACTTAGTGACTATATTTCAATAATCAAAGTTTAAGCAGCGTTATTTCGTATTAGCAAGTCAGTTAGGTTCTTTCCTCCATTAAAGATGCAGTGTTGAATGACATCCTTTACTGGGTCAGGCATATACACTTACGACTGGAATAAAATAAGGTGTAGTCATGTATTTCCCACAATGCCATTGCGCCCGTCACCGAGAGTGGTACGTTGTTTGTTTTCTAATAACCCGGTAAGATGTACTTAACATTTGTACTCTTACAAACATTTATTTTCGAGATCTTAAATCGTCCAGCCTCTGATCAAACGTTGCTGATAATTACATGGCGTATGGGTTTAAAGTGCCTTCCGAACTCGAATGAATTCAGATAATCGTTTGCACTCACCCATCATTGCGGTACAACTGCTGACTTGCGGGACCGTATATGCGCCACACCTCCCATCGAGCTCTTTTATATGTTATCAAACAGTGAATAAATTTACTTATTGTGCAGCGTAGCATAAACAATAAATTCACTAGATAACACAATCACAAAAATACGAGGTGATTACCGAAAAAATCATGAGCGTCTGACATGCAGATGACGTTGTACTTTTTCGTTATATTTTATGCATATTGATATTCTTCGTTATATAAAGTTATACGCCATCGTTACTCAAAGAACGAAGGCGAAAGAGAACATATTTTGTACTTATCTTGTATGCTTTACTCAATTTTGTTGTGGTTTATTGACACAAAAACAATTGAGAATAGAATCAAACAAAGTAATAACACGTGAAAAAGGAAGTTTAAATAAAGAAAATGAACACAAAAATAAACACCAATAAATTAAAAAAAAAGTTATTTGTGTTCGAAATGGCCCCTTGCCCCAGCTTTATTACTGCCGTGTTGTCATTACAGTGTTCTAATGATTCATCACTTCGCCATGCAGGCTGGTGTTCTGACACCCAGAGGTAATGTGTCTTTGGAAAATTAAATATGTGTTGTGTGCTGTCACAGCATTTCAGAACCCCACTTTTCGATGTTTTTGAGCAATCACGAATCCAAACTTTTTTATCAGATACAATTGTCATTGGAATAAAATTTTTCACGTATTTGTTTGTTACCTAAACACGTTATCAAGAGTAGAAACACAAAAGGGCACGTAGGCTTTTCTAACTGTGTCCTCTGAATGTAGCGAACAACTTGATTATAAATGAAAATTCTGCACTACATGAACGAGAATGGGAGATATTTCGCGGCCACTGTTTTGAGTGAGATTGTGGATTTAGTTCGTTTATTGTTTATCTAAATGGTCCACTACAGTCCGAAGATTATCACTGTAAGCCTTTTATAATTTTTTTTGTTAATTACTACTATAAGGATTTTGAATAAATAAATATTTGTAAAGACATTACAAAAATACAATAAGGAGAGGATAAGGATAGTAATGAAGTAAATGAGATAATAAGCCGAATATTTCTCCTGAAGTCATCGCGTGAAAACAGTTAAAAAGTAAAATTAATTAGAAATAAAAACGAGTAATAATTATTCGGAAATTCTTAAGCCGAGAAATCGAGAATAGTATATTCTCTTGGTAAATTGTACCACACGTTTATTTTATTATTACAGTAACATCAATAAAGCGGGCTTTGCGAAATATGATCTTGCATTTTGTCATATTTTAATACGAGACATAAGAAGATTTTGCTAAACTATTTGATTATTGAAAATATATTTTCGTATTTTCAAGCGAATAAAAGTATAAATCTTAGGCTGGTAATAAACTCGCCACTTTTATCAAACGTCACAAGTGAATAAAATCAGCGAAAAAATACAAAATGAAACTTGGCAGAACTGAATATTTTACCGGTTTTATTTTTTGTAGTTTGGTCTAGTTCGATGATTTTGGCTCGTATTAGTTTTGTAATAAAATTCTGGTTTTTGTAAATGGTTTTTGTTCGTAGGTGATATGACGGTCAATGCGCTACCTGGTGGGAATGATATGCACTGCACTATGACAGAGGCAGTGAAATTATTAGCAGAAGTAGTGTATTTTTAATATATATTTCAGTCAATTTCTAAAATCTGTATGTGAGTTCACTTAAATAAATATCCGTAACTTACATCTTATAGATGCTTACATTCGTGCGCGCCAACGTACGAAACTCTATATGAGAGGTTAGTATTCATTCTAAGGCTTGCATCATAAATATTGAAGTATTTCGTTTAAGAAACACTGTACATTGATGAACAAAAACAGGTGGCTAAATACCTCATTAAGTCCAGAAAATGTCAGGATTTGTTTATTCGCAGGCGGTGGATTTGTCTGATGGTTTATCTGGGGTAAAAGAATTTATTTGAAGACATTACCAAAGGTCGTGATGTGCATCCAACTTGAGCAACACGTTCGTCGGCATGCTGTCCAAACTGCGACATATTGGATTACCGTTGACGAAATCTGCTGACGCGACAGACGACGTTGCGGACACCGTCTACGAATTCCGACATTATTTTTTACTCGCCCGGTATTGGCTTGTTTAGCGTTTTCTCCACGTACTGTTGGTTTTACGCCAGGGCTTGGGATGGTCCGTCGCAGTGTTGCTTACGTTTTGGAGCTCGTTATTTATTCTAGTTGGTTGTAAACAGGGAAACCTATGTTGTTTAGGAGTCTATAAGTATGCCACTTGATAGTTTAAATGAAGGTTCAAGAAACATCGTATATTTTTGTATTTATTGATTCTGGTATTCGGTTATGTGTTTTTGTTCTACTCATATTGTATTATCGTATAGTTACCTGATTTATGTGTTAAGAGCTAGCTAAGGAATTTAAGTATAGGGCCAGATCAATCATCAGCTCAATGTAAACTTTCTCCACCGAGGTCACGAGCTCTACCCGTATTGTGGTTAGGGTTATGTCCACGCTGGCCCAGTGCGGATTTAGCACGCGTCACACAAACCTTCGAATCTCATTCGCAGGTCGTGCATTGAAGGCTCTTTGCTCGAGCGTTATGTTTTCCTTCTCGAAGATCTCGGGATAAACGAGTAACATCATATTTTCAAAATATTCATAAACACATTTCGTATCAGTGAATATGTCGGGAGTTGAACTTTTTGTTTACACTTTATTGATAAACGGATCTTAATGATATAGGTATAATTTCTGAGCGCGGTATATTTACTTACTATAAACTTTAGTACCATACCAATTGCGTGTAACCGACCTTTAATTGAAAGTTCCAAAGATCATTTAACCAATACCATCTTGAAATAGTTTGGAACAGTCGAAATAAACCGGTAATTATTCCGAATGGATGTGAGCTGCAATTTATACTGCATGTTGCTGTATTGACAACAGGTCATAGGTTGGAGAAATTTTAATAAAGTAACAGCTTTTTATCAGTTTGGAAATATGAACTGAAATTTTTTGAGTGTACGTATGGTACGTATTTTTTTATTAGCGTCTGATGCAAGGGTCATCATATATTTAGCGGCACATACTTGGTTTAACAATATTAATGGATTGTCGTTTAGTACAAAATCATTTTTCCAAAAATACTATATTCAAAACAGAAGGCTTGGTCTCGGCGCAGGTTAATAACATTTAAAAAAAGAATAAATATTATATATCGATTCATCGAGCGAAGACCTATATCCTTTGTATCTTATAGAATGATCATAACCAGTAATCAAACAAACCTAGGAAGTCGGATATTTGCATACACAAATTTTTTTTAATCGACGGATCGAAATATATATGATCAGAATCAATAGTTTTGTGTGTCGAAGAATCCAAGGGTTGGTGTTGTTCAAAACACTTTCCGCCAACTAAATTTAACACTATACACTAAGCAAGGAACAAAAGTCATAACGGATAGTATCTAGGAGCTCTTGAACATATTCTCAAAATGAAAATACAATGTGTGTACTTTCTAAAAAATGTGATACTATATTTCATAGACGAAAAGTAAATATATGTGGGAGTGGCTCGAATGAATTTCTAACTTAAGCTTATATGTAAAGTTGTGTGTGTTGTAGACTACTTAACTAACCAGCCAATACAGTCTCACTACACGGATTTTAAAGCTAGTGACAATCTTTCCACAGCAGACGGCATATCGTGAAAGATACTGTTAATTTTTTTTACTATTACACTACTGTATGTGTTATTGTGGGCAGTATTACACTATATGATATCTTTTAAGACATTACTCCGTCATCAGTTTTCCACAAGACAGTTCGTGTTTGTTGAAATAAAAATTTTGTTCCCGCAATACGAATTTTCTGACGATCTGAATATATGGGATTTATCTCTTTTACCACTAGCAAGAAAATTGCTGCTTTACCCTGTATTTGAATGATTTCTCTACTATAGACGGTCCCTCGGCAT
>PQWD01011031.1:0-13477 GCA_019425675.1 Leucinodes orbonalis | reverse complement strand
CTTTAAAGGAAGCCCCTTAAAAAATATGTAAGGCTCTTCACTGTTCCAAATATGTTTACGATATCTCTTAATTATACTGTAATGGTGTCAACAACCACTTATCACCGATTCAGAGCTCATTGAGATACTAACTACAAATATATTACAAATCAAAATGTACATAAAAGCTAATTAGTACATACAATGTCATAAATAACAATAACTTACATAATTTCATGTTTCCCACACAGGAAAGTTGTATAGATGGGGACCTTACGCAACATTGTGAGTATAGTATAGTAGCTGGCAAGCTGCCAAGCAGTGCTACCTTCGCACAAAACCTTTGGTGCCATCAGGACCCCTAGGGGTACGTATCACAAGGACTCCTCGAGGTGGCGGTGATGGAAAAACTCCAGCTGCAGTAGCACCTGGCGGCAACCGAGTGAGTACTTTGCGCTCTTTACTCTTACCATTGTTGTCACTTTGACAGTATTTTGTTTTGCCACCACTATTGCTATTTTGATTGTCATTAATATTGTTTGCCTGTAACTTTTCTTGTAGTCGGCTGAGGCTGGAAATACAAGAAATATGTATTTATTACTAACATGGTTTATAAAAAAAATTTAAGACAAGGCTATTTTAAAACTGTAACAAACTTAATGAAGTTGAATAATAAAGCCTACAATTTCGGTACAACTACGACATTTGGTGACAATGGTTAGTTTTGTTGGTTATGTAAATGCAAAGCTGTTAGAAAATTAGTCGTTAGTCGGGCTTACTTATCATCAATTACATCTTCAGGGCTTCTTGCTTCACCCAGAATCCTAAGTC
This sequence comes from Leucinodes orbonalis, assembly GCA_019425675.1. Classification (NCBI taxonomy): domain Eukaryota; kingdom Metazoa; phylum Arthropoda; class Insecta; order Lepidoptera; family Crambidae; genus Leucinodes; species Leucinodes orbonalis. Next base: position 12,667 of record PQWD01011031.1, on the reverse strand, counting down.
GAGCTTCTTGATACTCCTTTTGTCTTTGTTCAAGGGTTTTGACAGGCCGCGCTCGACTCTCTCCATTGAGCTGTCCGCTTCCAGAAGGTGAAGGTCGCTTTAAAATTCGAATAGCTGGCTCCGGCATTACGCACTGAGATCCAATACACGCGTTATCTTCAACAGTAACCTTGCAACCCTTATGAATTATGGCTGGCGCACTCTCTGGGGACATCAGCTTAATCTTTTGATCTAACTAAAACATAGAAACAATTATTTAAGCAATGGTGTTACTTTGATGGCCACATTTGCACGATGGTAACGATTGTAATATTTATACATAACTTACGCCAATTTCGTCCATATCCTCCCAACTTTCACATACGTCAACTTCATCTTGAGCCGCCATTTTTTTTACTATTTTTTAAATGATGTTGCCAAGTAAATAATTAGGTACACAGAGTCTGTTCACAAAAGAAGTCCCTCGGCGATTTGTGGAACTAAATTTGACAGATCGGCCATATTGTGCTTTGCCAATTCAAATTTTAAGCAAAACGCAAACCGCGAATGCCAAAAATTAAAAAAAGACATGAGAAATGACAATATTTAACTGACCAATCTGACAATGAAATGAAATGTAAAACCAGCGTTGCCAGAAGGTTACTTTAACTTATTGGTAACTTTTGAACTGCAATGGTTACCTTTAGGTTACACGTATGAAAAGGTTACTTTTAGGTGATTTTTGGATTTTGAAGGTTAATTTTTCCCGAAGCCCTGGATTTGATGAGGCTGAGACGTGAGATGCCATCTGCTGCTGTTGCTTCGCCGGAATATCAGGCTCTCTCCAAGCGGATACGAAAACTCGACCGCAGGGACCTCCGCTGTTTCAATACAAGGTTCATTAAGGACCTTATTGAGCAGAACAGAGGTCCCAAAGTTTTCCAAAAACCACCTGGGGAGAGCCATCTGGTTAAGCTTAAGACAGCAGATGGGCAATTACTTGCGACTCGCCTACAGATCCTGGAAGAGGTTGAGAAATTCTGTGAATGACTGTATTCATCGAGTGCTCATCAGCCACAGACCGAGGACACCGAAGATCCACGTTCTCCACTAAGGCGCCATTATACGCAGGATATCCCGGATGTTGACGTTAGTGAGATTAGTGCAGCCTTGGAGCAACTTAGGAATGAGAGGGTCCCGGGGGATGACGGTATTACGACAGAGCTCCTAAAAGCCGGTGGACAGCCCGTCCTAAGGGCATTAGTCGAGCTCTTTAATGCCGTCATCAACCAAGGAACTACACCAGAGGCGTGGTCCAGAAGTGTCGCCGTCTTGTTCTTCAAAAAAGGGTGTCAAAACTCTCTTGAAGAATTATAGACCGATAGCACTTCTGAGCCACGTCTATAAGTTGTTTTCCAGAGTTGTAGCGAACCGTCTCGCCATAAGACTTGACGAATTCCAACCACCGGAGCAGGCTGGGTTTCGAAAAGACTACAGCACCGTGTACCACATCCATACTGTTCGGCAGCTTATACAGAAGACCGAAGAGAATAACCAGCCGCTGTGTATGGCATTTGTGGACTACGAGAAAGCCTGCGACTCCGTCGAAACCTGGGCTGTTCGGGAGGCTCTGCAGCGATGCGATATCGACTGGCGATATATCGAGGTGATGAAGTGTCTCTCCAACGCAGCGACGATGACCGTTCAGATCCAAGACCAGCCGACAAGGCCCATCCAATTGCGTCGTGGTGTGAGGCAGGGGGATGTTATATCCCCGAAACTGTTCACAAACGCATTGGAGGATGTCTTCAAGACCCTAAACTGGTCTGAACGAGGCATCAACGTCAATGGAGAGTATATTTCTCATCTTCGTTTTCTGACGATATCGTCATCGTGGCAAAGTCATCGGAAGAGCTTGCGGAGATGCTGAACAGCCTTAATGAATCTTCCCGACGAGTTGGGCTTGGCATGAATTTGGACAAGACGAAAGTCATGTTCAACAGTCGTGTCATACCACAACCGATATGCGTCGATGGCGTCCGTCTCGAGGTTGTGCAGGAGTATATCTACCTGGGCCAAACCATCCATCTTGGCTGGCATAACTTCGAGAGGAAGGCTAGTAGGAGGATTCAGTTGGGCTGGGCGGCATTCGGTAAGCTACGTCATGTCCTAACGTCAACTATTCCGCAATGCATAAAGACGAAAGTCTTGAGCAATGCGTCCTACCCGTACTAACATACGCAGCTTAGACATGGACACTGACTGCGGGATTGCTCCACAAGTTCAAAGTCACTCAACGCGCAATGGAGCGAGCTATGCTTGGAGTCTCTCTTAGGGATAAGATTAGAAATGATTTAATTCGTAAGAGAACTAAAGTTACCGACATAGCCCGCCGGATCAGCAAGTTGAAGTGGCAGTGGGCTGGTCACGTATGTGGCAGAACCGATGGCCGTTGGAGCAGACGAGTTCTGGAGTGGAGACCGCGTCTTGGCAAGCGTAGCGTAGGACGCCCTTCGGCCCGATGGACGGCGACTTGCGAAAGGTCGCTGGTGGAAGCTGGATGAGAAAGGCGGAGGACCGGGATGTCTGGCGCAAAATGGGGGAAACCTATGTCCAGCAGTGGACTGCAATAGGTTAAAGAGATAGAGGTTAATTTGTTTTTCACATTTAAGCAAACTGAAACAGAATGCTTGATTTAGTAGAGTAGAACTGAAATGCCGGTGAACAGACATTTCAGGTTAATGTTAATGAGTAGTATATTTCTCATTTTCGTTATGCTGACGATATCGTCATCGTGGCTGAGTCATTGGAATAGCTTGGTGAGATGCTGAATAGCATAAATGAATTTTCCCGACGAGTTGAGCTTGGCATAAATTAGGATAAGACGAAAGTTATGACTATGTTCAATAATCATGTCATGCACTACTGATATGCATCGATGGAGTCCTCGTTGTGCAGGAATAATCTACCTGGGCCAAACTTACCAGCATGACCGCATAACATTGAAGGTTAGTAGGAGGATTCAGTTAGGCATGGCGGCATTGGGTAAGCTATGTCATGTCTTAACGTCAACGATTCGGAAATGCTTATAAATGAAAGTCTATAAGCAATGCATCCTACCCGTGTAACATCGCAGCTGGAACACGAACACTGACTGCGGAATTGGTTTACAAATTCAAAGTCATTCAATGTGTAAGGGAGCGAGCTTTGCTCGGTGTCAATCTTAAGGATAAGATCAGAAATGATTTAATCCGTAAAGGAACTAAAGTTACCGACATATATACCGCCAGCTCGGCATGTTGAAGTGACAGTGGGCTGGTCACTTATGTTGCAGAACTGTTGGAGCAGTCGAGTTCAGATGCAAGATCCGCCTTGGCAGGCATAATGTAGCGGATGACAAGATATGTGGTGCAGAATGGGAGAGACCTACGTCCAGCAGTGGACTGGGATAGGTTGATGAGTTATGATTATTAATTCAATACAATATAATTTCCTACCGAAAATTTACTGAGATCACTGTCTAAGCTGCCGCGCTTTACCTACTCATTGATCATCGATGTTTCTCGAAGTCAATACAGCCTAAATTTTATTATCTTTGATGCCAATTCAGGATAAAAATTTGGAAGGTTACTTTTATGCAAAAAGGTTACTTTTTTGTACTTCAGGTAACTTTGACAAGACTGATTACCTGACTGGCAACACTGTGTAAAACATGTGTTGCAGATAGACATGTGCAAATCGTTACTTCCTCAGTCACCGTGACAGTCGTGACAGTGACTCAAAAGTAACGTCAAAAAATAATCGTTTACTTTGTCACGCCAGTCACAGCGGTCACATAAGTTTTCTAGGTTACAAATTCCGTTCCTTTCAGTATGAAAGTTATTGTACCGTTGTCACTCTCATCACAATACACATTCAAACGTCGTCATTAGCAATATTTGCTTTTTGGTACTATGCAAGAAGAGCATAAGTAATTCGTTCATACTTTTACAGGCTTATGTCTGCGCATTAATTTTAAAATTATTAAAATATTAAATAGATGTCAATTGATGCAAGTTTTTACTATCGTAAGCTTTTCTCATACATTTAGTGGACAGGGAAGCTGATTTTATTTATTATAAAAATATATAATGTGGCATCAAAATACGAATCATCTATTTATAATGATTTAAAAGTAATACTATAATTACATTTTTTAAATCAACTACTTGCATCACACTTGGGTACGATTGTAATTTCAATAGTTTAAAAATGTATTTATCTTCTACATGAATATATCATGACGCATTAAATATATAATCCGCCGTTTTAAATTGAACTTAACTCTGTGGAATGTTATTATGCTGTCTTTTTCTATCGCATTATCTACTGTTGTCGTGAGTGCAGCTGACAAAGCGAAAGCCGATTCTTAGAATGGCCGACCGAGCCAGTCATGATGACTCACGCAACGACTGTAGTGACAACTGCGATTAACGCTCCGCGCGAGCCGGCTAGACGACGTCACAGCGTGACAGACGTGACTACTGTGATCAGCGCTCCGCACGGAACGACCAACGTTATTTAGGAACGTTGTTCCTCGGTGACAGATCACGGTGATCACTTTTGTTAGCGGATCACAGTGATTTTTTCACTGTGACGTTATTTATCACCCATCTCTAGTTGCAGAAAATGTGATGATAATAGACAATAGTATAAAGTGTTTTTTTGTACTTTAATAATTTAGTACGTTATATTTGTTTGGTAAAAGTTTGCGAGTAAAAAGTGCTTACTATGTTACTAATTTAGTTTAAAAAATGTGAGTAACTACACTTTACATTAAAACTGAAATAATTCGTTTCATAAAGGTTATATTTGTCTCACGTGTTTTGTTTTACAGAACTGAAACGATGGCTTCGAATCTAGCTTTTGCGTCGGGATTGACATCAGTCGACCCAGACTCCGTCCAGTTCCTTATGTTTAGCGATGAAGACATTAAGAAACTTAGTGTTGTGAAAATCACAATAAAATTTTTTGACGCTTTGGGCAACCCAACCAAAGGTGGTCTTTATGATTCTTTATTGGGTCCGGCTAGGGACAGGATTGAGGTTTGCGGTACTTGTAACAACACTCAGCTTCACTGTCCAGGACATTTGGACACATAGAATTGCCTGTCCTGTTGTTAATCTTTATTCATAAAACATTTATAGCTTATTTCGGATGAGCTGTTTAAAATGTTTCAAAATTCAAATGGATGAAAACATGAAGTCTATGCTTAAGTTGCAACTACAACTTATTGATGCAGGTCATGTTACAGCTGCATTGGACTTAGCAGATCATAAAGATTTTACAGTGAAGACTCTCCTAATAAACCGAATAAAATTGTAAGAAAATATCGAAAGCTTGAAGAAAACTGATCCCATAGATATGGTGTTCCACAGTAAAAATACTGATCGTCTACGGTTAAGAAATTGAATACTTATTTTAAAATATAAATATTTCAAAGAAATGTATATTCTGCAAATTTAAGTTAATTAAAGTAATAAATCAGAGGGAAGGATCATGTACAATACTTCTGTAGAGGTGATGGACCTGGTGTAAAATTTAATGCCTGATGAAATGATGAAGTTCTGTGCTAATATAGCTAACAATGATGAAGATATATTGATTAATTGTATTCCTATGTTAAAAAATACCAATGTTAAACCTGTCACCAATATATTTTTCATGGAAAACATCCCTGTAATGCCACCAAATGTGAGACCTTGTAATTTCATGGGGTAAGTCAGTAGAACATTCACAGACAATGTTTACAGGATATATTAAAGGAAGCTCTAAGAATTAGAATTATTTTTCAAGTGTGTCCTCCCAAAATCAAATAGAGACAATAAACGCGTTTGATGCATCACAAAGGCATGCATATGAATCTGCTCCAGGACCAACTCCAGCTGACAAAATTACATTCAATTTGGCTAGAGCTACAGAAAGCAGTGAACGAACTGTTGAGTTGTGAAGGACAAGGGAGGGACAGTCGAGGCTTAAAACAAGTCATTGAAAAAAAGACAGGGCTTATCAGAATGCATATGATGGGTAAAAGAGTTAATTTTGCTGCTAGATCAGTAATAACACCAGACCCTAATGTTGATATAGATGAAATAGGTATTCCTGATGCTTTTGCTAAAAAACTTACTTATCCTGTACCAGTTACTGAATGGAATGTAGATGAATTAAGAAAAATGATTATAAATGGACCAAACGTACATCCAGGTGCTGAGAAATTAGAAATAGAGAACGGAAGAATTGTAAGAATACCACCAGATTCAATACAGAAAAGGAAAAGTTTAGCCAAAAGGTTGCTGACTCCAGACGAATATAATTCCTCGGGGCTTAAAATAGTCCACAGACATTTAATAAACGGTGATATTATGATACTCAACCGACAGCCATCATTGCACAAACCCAGTATGATGGCACATAAAGCTAGAATTCTTAAGGCGAAAAACTATAAGATTACATTATGCAAATTGTAAATCATACAATGCTGATTTTGATGGTGATGAAATGAATGCCCACTTTCCACAAAATGAAATAGCAAGGAGTGAAGCTTACAATATTATGTCAGTCCGAAAACAATATCTTGTTCCTAAGGATGGTACCCCCCTGAGTGGTTTGATCCAAGATCATGTCATCTCTGGTGTAAAGATGTCTTTGCGTGGTGCATTTTTCTCTAAATCTGACTATCAGCAGCTGGTCTTTCAAGCATTACCTAATCATAGAGGTGAAATTAAACTGTTGCCACCTACTATTTTGAAGCCAGCAATGCTTTGGTCTGGTAAACAAATTTTATCTATTATAATAAACAGTATCCCAAAAGGTAAACCTTATATCACATTAACAGGAAAAGCAAAAATTAGTGCAAAAGCATGGCAAAAAGAACCACCTAGACCTTGGAAAGCAGTGGGACACCATTGAGTGATAATAATATGTCGGAGGCTGAAGTTATTATCAGAAAAGGTGAACTCTTATGTGGAGTTTTGGATAAAACCCATTATGGGCAACTCCATATGGTTGGTTCACTCAATGTATGAATTGTATGAGGAGATAGTTCAACTGCATTGCTAAGTTCATTTTCAAAAGTTTTCACATTTTATCTACAGTGGATTGGATTCACTCTTGGTGTCAAAGATATTCTGGTAGTAGGTGAGGCAGATCACAAACGAGATGAGTATATATGCTTAGTTCGGGAAGCTGGTAGGGTAGCAGCAATAAAAGCTACTGAATTACCTGGTGATACTGATGAAAACCAAATAAAGGAAACTATTGGTGAGATGTATGTAAAAGATCCTAAATTTAGAGCTAATCTGGATAGACAGTACAAAACCATGCTGGATTCTTATACAAACAACATTAATAAGGCCTGTTTGTCTGAGGCCTCCTTGAAAAATTCCCATACAATAATTTGCAACTTATGGTACAATCAGGTGCAAAAGGTTCAACTGTGAACACTATGCAAATTTCATGTCTCCTAGGTCAGATTGAGTTAGAAGGAAAACGTCCACCCTTGATGATATCGGGTCGTTCTCTGCCCAGTTTCCCACCATATGATATATCACCAAGAGAGTGGTTTTATAGATGGACGTTTCATGACTGGTATACAACCTCAAGAGTTCTTTTTTCATTGTATGGCTGGACGTGAAGGTCTGATTGATACTGCTGTCAAAACAAGTAGATCGGGTTATTTGCAAAGATGTCTTATAAAGCATTTGGAAAGTTTAAATGTTGCTTATGACCATACAGTAAGAGATTCAGATGGCAGTATTGTTCAATTTGCCTATGGAGAAGATGGGTTAGATGTACTGAAATGTCAGTATCTGAAACCCAGCCAATTGGAATTCTTAGACATAAATTCAAAGGCTGTTGTCGGTAAATCACAATTGAGAAACTCAAAGAAGATGCTGAGGAAAAAGATTGCTAAATTACACAAGTCATTGAAGAAATGGAAAAAGAAATTCGGCAATCCCTTTGAAAAATCAAGGGTAAGTCCGTTCGCTAAATTTACCATGCATGCTAAAAAAGATATTGTTCTGGAAGACCTTCCAACAGATCGTACTAGAGATCCCTATTATTGGAAGCTCGAAGAAATGTGGCGTTCATTAGATGAAGATGAAAAGGAACAATATAAAAAGAAATCTTGTCCTGATCCAATTCCCAATAACTTTTTACCAGAATATAAATTTGGTGTAACAAATGAACAACTAGATAATATAATTCAAAATTATTTGAAAAATCGTCAAGAATGTGCATTTGAGACTTGCACAGAGAAAGAGAAATTTGTTGAAGTCATGAATGCTAAATATCTTGCCTCGATGGCTGCGCCCGGCGAACCTGTTGGTTTGCTAGCGGCTCAGTCAATAGGAGAACCTTCAACTCAGATGACATTGAACACTTTCCATTTTGCCGGTCGTGGTGACATGAACGTCACCCTTGGTATTCCGCGTCTTAGAGAGATTTTAATGACGGCCTCGGCGAATCTGAAAACGCCGAGCATGGAAATACCTCTTCGGAATAATATTGAGGACGTTCAAAAAAAATCTGAACGATTGCGGCAGAGATTGAATAGAGTTACTGTAGCAAATGTGCTTGAGAAGATTCACGTGCAGTCAGAGATAGTGACAGAGCCAGAGAGACAATTGAAGACTACTATGCGTTTCGTATTTTTGCCTTATTCTCAATACAAGCCACAATACATAGTGAAACCACGTCAAATAATCAACCACATGCATAGTAAATTCTTTCAAGAGATGTTATTGTCTATAAGAAAACAAGCTAAAGGTTTAACCGGTGTGCTATTGTGGGATGCTAAAGCGAAAGAGCAACGAAAAGGTCGAAGCCAAGATGATGATGAAGGTGATGAACCGGTTGTAGAAAACACAAAAGCGGATATCGGTGATAGTTCTGACGAGGACGAACCTAATGAAGACGACGACAACACGGATGTAAGTATACAACTTTTTTTAGGGTCATTAAATCATACAACATTCTAGATAACAAGTTAATTGCCCCGAAAAACTATAGTTTGTATGAGATTTTTATTGTTGAATACAATCATGCATACCATTGAATTTTTATAAGTACAATTTGATGACCTAATGATTCAGATGTCAATTACTACACCAAGGGTTTAATACCTGGGCAGTACAAACATTTGTGTTAAACATGTCTGTATTTATCTGGGTATTTAAATGTAATATGTATGTATTTCCAGGGAAAAAATGTATAAAAGTGTGTTTATCAGTTTTTTCGATATATGAGGTCTATACTTAAGAAATTTCATTTCAATATGAAAAAATTTAATTAATTTTTTATCATGTATTTTTTATTTGTACTAATCGAAATAATCACCCATGCAATCAATCAACTTTGCCAACGTAGTGAGAGTTTATTAAAGCCCTTCTTAAAAAAGATCAGCTAGACGGTTGGCAACAGATTCTTCAAAGGCATTTTGTACTGCCTCTTGGGTATTGATTTTTTTCCCGCCAGGAAGTTACCCAAATTCTGGAAAAAGTAGTAGTCTGTAGGTGCAAGGTCTGGTTAGTAGGGCGGATGACGACGATGAGAGCTTCCAGTCCCAGTTCTTGCAACTTGGAAACTACTAAACAACGGATAAACATACTTTTTTTGTACAATACACATATAAAACACCATTACAAACAGACATGTTCATGCACAGAAATGTTTGTACTGACCGGGGATCGAATCCAGAACCCTTGGTGTTGCAGCCGACGTCTCAAGCGCAACACCAAATGGGTCGTCAAAACTATAATGTTGATATTTAGTAACAGCAAATAGTATTGCTTATAATACTATCGATATTAGCATCAGGAGTCGATAGTTTCGATAGTATGACTGAATCTCGAGGTCATCATAGTTGATGGTAACTTAATAGTCACGTCAAAAAACTGTTCTTACTTAAATTACGCAAGTATTAATTGTACAAAAGGTGATCTTATTGCTGTGGGAGCAATATCTTCCAGGCATATTTTGAATAAGAGAGAAACCAAATCACCTGGTGTTTTTAGCGAGGTCTGGGCCCCTTGTCATCTCGGAGCCCTAGGCTGCAGCCCAAGTAGCCCTTAGGTAGATCCGGCCCTGAGAATCACGATATTATCGATAGACTATAACAATCGCAACAACACTAGATGGTAGAAGTTAACATCACTAATCCGCATTGGACCCTCGCGGTTGGACGGCCCAATCTCCCCATGCTATGCGTGTAGTAAGGCCTGTGCCCTGCAGTAGGCCGTTGTAGTAGGCTGATAATGAGGAACAGTTTAATTAAAATACCCATTTTTAGCAGTGGACTTTAATAGGCATGGGGACAGAAGTGATTAGCTCTACATTTCCTTACTGTACAAAATGTAATGTTTGGTATCATTATTCAATATGTTTTGTATGATTTTTCACAATCATCATCAGCTCATTAAACGTCCCCACCGAGGGCACGAGCCTACCGTATAGGGAGTATAGGCCTTAGTAATCCACACAGGCCCACTGCGGGTTGGACGACTTCACGAACAACCTTTGAATCTCTTCGTAGGCGTGCGCAGGTTTCCTCAAGATGTTTTCCTTCACCGTAAGAGTGTCGGATAACGTACATATATTTTCGAAAATTCGTAAACTCATTGTTACATGGTGGGATTTGATTGTTTACAATGCGCAGTCAAAATTACTGCATTGTACTCAACGCAACATGTTTAACATTTTCAGGCTAAAATACGTATGAAACGCACTGAAGAGCAAGAATACGAGGACCCCGAATCTGGTGAAGAAGAGAAGTCTGATGATGAAGGAGATATTGAACCCGAGCTAGAAAAGGAGACTGCTGACACTGAATCCAAAGAGGAAGTGACCGAAGAAGAAGCCAGGATCATGTCGGAAGTTCGTGATACCATGAAAGACGCAACAAATTACACATACGATACAAAGCGTCATCAATGGTGTGAATTGACTATTATGTTACATATTGCTCATTTAAAGGTTGATCTGTCTCAAGCTCTGCGCGATGCCGCCAACAAGTCTGTGATACATGAAGTACCAAAAATAAAGAGAGCTATTGTAAACAAAGTAAAGGACCGCACATATATAGCAACTGAAGGAATCAACATACTGCAGATGTTTAAGTACGACCATCTATTGGATTTAAATAAATTATACAGCAACGACATTCATGCCATAGCCAACACCTATGGCATAGAAGCGGCTAGCAAAGTGATTATAAAAGAAATCCAGAACGTTTTCAACGTTTATGGTATTACGGTAGACCCAAGACATTTGTCGTTAATATCTGATTATATGACGTTCAATGGAATATTCGAGCCAATGAGTCGTAAAGGCATGGAGTCATCGACTTCGCCACTCCAGCAGATGTCGTTCGAATCTTCATTGATATTTTTGAAGACCGCTTTGACTAACTCCAAGACGGACCACCTTCGCGGCGTCCAGTTGCCTCATGTTGGGTCAGCCAAGTCGGGTCGGCACTGGTGCTTTTAGCTTGCAACATTACAGCAAAGTTGTGGGGTAAAATTAGAATTTATCACCAACTGAGTTACAAAATTATTAAATAAATACTTTATTTGTATTCATTGATCTTTTATTATATCCACACTATTACAAAAAAGCTATCTATTTATCAGCATTGTTTTTTTATCAAGTATGTTAAGTACTTTAATAGTGTTAAATATCATTTATTTGATTTTGGGATCATGCCTCAAGCCGACGTGTGGTATCTAATCGCTTTGCTCGTTTAGGGTTTAAAAAAAAAACAACAAAATATCTCAAAACTCTTTTGTAATTGGTAACACCTTAAACTTATAGGCGATAAACGCATTATTCATTTATTAGGAAAATATGTAGGATACAGTTTAACTTGTTTGCGTTCAACGCAACTGTTGTTATCCCACATAAGGCACATTATACATCGTCAATGACATTTAAAACTGACAAAATTACCAAACAAATGTCTATGGTATGTTGTAACGATTAAATCTTACAAAAAAAAATAAGCTATAGGCAAATTCTAGGAGAAATAACGTTATAGGTATAGGTTTATTTTGCGCTTAACAATTCAAAAAGTTCTGTGATAGATTATTTTAACATTATTTTCTGTAGCTTTTGCCTATAGCAAATCAATATAGCCTATTTATTAACAGAATGATCACATTAGCTCTTGGGCGTGTAGCGTCAAATGACGTCACATGTTTATAACTAATTATAAATAATACAAACTTATTAAACGAACTTTATGTATATCCTAATTAATGCAACAACATTCGCTTCAAGCGAACAATGAATGATTTTAAACAATGACGTATGGATAGGCACTAATACTCGACATGATAGATATTGGTTGAAATGCTTGAGTGCCTTTCATTTACTTTGTGTCTATGTCATTTGATATCGTAATTTTTTATAGGGTCTGCGTGCTTAAAGAAGAGTTATCTATTAATACATTGATTTTCAATACAAATACGCTAAACACTTTTACAAAAATAAGTTACCTATCAATGATTTATGGAACATAATATATGCAAAAGGTGGTAAATTTCGCTTATTCGAGCGCTGCATTTTGTAATTTGTAAAATGCTGTACAATGGCACTATACACATTTGTAATCTTTTGTTTAGTGTCACTGGCTGGGACGGTAACTTGTTAT
>PQWD01011030.1:0-16650 GCA_019425675.1 Leucinodes orbonalis | reverse complement strand
TCATACCAGAAACTAAAATATGCAACACAAATTTTTAATCACACGTAAAACATATACGTACTTTTACTAGTGTACCGCTCGATTCTAAGTCGTCTATGTAGGTACCACGCAGTGCCAGATATCGTCCATGAATATACAACGAGCGTTAATAGGAGAGTTATGTCTTTCGGTATGAGGGCATGGTAGCTAGTGAAATTACCGGGTATATGAGAACTTCCATCCGTCGTGTCGGGGGAAGGGCGCAGGGCGGTGTTGACGAAGAATGATTATTTTTATACGGTGACTATTAATCTTCAATACTGATCTGTCATGGTCAGGTGTGTCGCTTACCATCAGGTGAGCAAACTGACCGGATCCGGTCCGGATGACTTTATAACATAAAGAATGCTTTTAATCATAAATAAAGTTCTTGCAGTCCACCGCTGAACATATGTCTCCCCATTTTGCGTAATATATTTAAAAAGATATAAAAAATAATAATTTCGCATTTCAATTGCCTTCACAGGTTTGTGCTATAGTTATTGCGTCTTATTATTTATGGAGGGGTTCTGAAACGTTTCACGCGCAGGTTCATGTTAGCGAGTCGCAGAAGACTCTTTTGCTATTCAGCAGGAAGCACTACGAGAACCCAATTTTATGTGTACCAAAATCTTAACTTTGACAACCCATATGGTGTAATGGTTAAGGCGTTTTATTATTATTATTTGTAGTCTCTGTTAGGAGTTCACGGTTCATAGACCGGTCCTTTGAAGCTTGCGTGGGGACATGGGTCCAACACGTAGAGGCTTTGTGAGACAAAATAATGAGTTGTGATGTGTACACCAAGCGGCCGCTCGCTCTGCCCGCACTATGGGAGTACACACAGAGCGAGCACCCGCTTGGTGCAAGGACTATTGCAAATATGGGAAGAAAAGAATAAGGGCTATGGATAGGTAATTGGTGGTTGGGTAATTGGTGGCCAAATCAAATGTCTCAATCTTGAAAATTAAGGCAGACGGTGACTGGCCACCTGCTAGATGGGCATCCACTATGTGGCGTAATGCCTGGGACGCAACACCGGCGCAGGCGGCTAGGGGTGTCGAGAGGTGTACACCGCTTTCTACGCAGGCAAACTGCACCAACTCGCGACTTTCACTTCCACCCCTCGAGCATGTAGCTCTTGCAACCCCACTCTGGACAGCCAATGAAGGCAAGCCTGAGGTGAGAGTCCTGACCTTGGGTAGCTACTCTGGAGGGCCGGAGACGGTCAGTGTGCACTCTCGGGGGCCGTCGGGTCCGTGGTTTCGCTACGCACCAACAGCTCGCCACCAGCTGCCCTGCGGTGACTGACTGCACTGGTGAAAATCACCAGCGGGCGATTTATTATTATTATTAAATACACCATGGGTTCCAGGTTCGAACCCGGGTAGTATAAACATTTGTGTGCATGAACATATCTGTTTGTATTGGCTGGGTGTTTTATGTACAATATGATGTATTTACAAAAAAAAATGTATTGAGTTTATCCGTTGTTTTGTACCCATATTACAGGCTAAATGCTTAGTTTGGGACTGGATACCATTGTTCGGATGTCAGTGAATATTTTTATTATATTTATATAACTGATCTGGCGGGAGAATTAGTGCAGTTGAAATTCCTCGAGCTAAGGAAACTAATATCAAAAACTACCGGTAGTAATTTCTGATTTTTTATTTAATTACTTCACGTCAACATTGTCCTTCGCCGGCATCCTTATGTGAGAATGTTAGTTCTCATAAACTCGGTAGTTTTACTAGCTAGAAATTCAATTAAGTGCTTAGCGTGTGAAAATATGTCAATGCTGATAACTCGTTAATCCTTTAACGATGCATGGCTTGTCGTATGTAGAAATTACCGATATTGTTATGAACGTCACACATTGACATGTTAGTTTTATTAATTATTTAAATATATCAGAGCTCTCTCTTTTTTACATGAAATGTTTTGGTGGGATTTCAGTTCTTTTTGTGTGTCATTTTAGTGTCAATTTATTCTTTACTACTTATTAATAGATTTTTTAGTTACTGTCTTGTTACAGGCCCATGTAAACTTTTGTGTCCTAATTCATATTGGTCAATGTCTCATACAAAATTACATCCTCCCATTTCAGGGAAGGAGACAAAGTTAACAACATTAAACACTACTGCTTAGCCTTTATTTTCAATTATATAAATAAATTGCCTATATTAAATTTCATCCATAAATTTTAGGGATAATGTAAATACCTATAGATGAAATTATACGCTTTAAGTACATTATTGCCTTCCGTTAACAATTTACTATAAAATATTTACCATTAACTTTGTGTGTTTAATGACATATCGACGGTTTTATTACCTTTTGGATTTATAATAATTGCAACATTCACTAATAAATAACGTGGCTTAGTTTCGAAGTCATAAGATATATATGAGACGTAGTGAGCAGGTGCTAAAGTGTTATTTATGCTGATTTTCAACATCGACTCATGAAATACCAGATTAATAATATGGTTACTTTGTAACAAAACGCTTTAGTGAATTAAAAATATTTTCAGATTTTTCTTACACATTTAGGCATGAATATAATGTTTAACGACTCATGAGATATAATTGTTGAAATGTTAGCACGACCTACACCAGAGGCTCGGATTCGGTTCTCCTTGTTCGTGCAATTCAAACATTTGTGTGCAAGTGCAGGAAGGTATTTCATTTACAGTAATAATTATCCATTGTTCATAGTAAGTCTACTTTACTGTGTGAATGTTTGTGTATATTTATTTATTGATAATACTATCTCTGGTTTAATATAATATATAATCTCGTCATCAGATGATCGTCAGAATTTCGGTGATTTATATTTTATGTTAGAAGTGTACAGGACGGTCAAGACGCTCACCTGATGGGAAATTATAAGCCTGACCATGACAGACTAGCATTGAATGAGACCAACAACTGATATTATTTTCCGTCAACGCCGCACTGCGCCCGACACCAGAGACATCAGATATTAGGTTCCTTATACAAAATCGATCAATCTATTACTTCACCAAGTGTTAGTTTTATAAGAAAGTTTTTTTTAAAACTGTGTTCCAGGATGCAAAGGAAACGACTGCCAAAATAAATACGGGGAACCGTTCAATTTTACACATGTAGGTACCTATGTTTTTTATAAGTCTGCAACTAAACTGCGGTTTAGCTTCGCTATCACTTGTGTCATAAGCTGCTACAGGCGAAAAACGCGAGTTATTAATTAGCTATGAGAATTAAATTAAGCATTGAGTGCATAAAAATGTTTTTTTTTAATATAAAAAGAGTGATGGTTAGCATTCAAATTAAATAAAGGAGTGTAAACCGTAGCCTTTTTTAGGACCCGTCGACAAAGCTTTTAGCACTATTTTTGTTGATTTTAATTTAGGAGGAGTAATTACGTCATGCGTATGTTTTACTTGAAAAATATTTTATTTTGTTCACTAAATGGGTTTAATTACAATTGGAGGTAACGAGGTATTGGAAGATTTCCACTTAAAAAATGGTGAACAAATGAACGAAAAGGTACCACACATGTTTTTTTTGTTAACGAGTGAATTTTACTTCCTGTTATCGTCTTAATGTTTTGTCCCTAAGCGTGCGTTAGGGACTAGTAGTGTCATTTTTATTTAAATTTGCAGTCATCACATAGCAAATAATTTTAAAAATATGCAAAACTATGGCTAACAATATTTTTTCAATCATTAATATTAACCCTCATTCAAAACCCCACATAAGCATTTGGTATTTCTTAACTAAGTATAATAGTTCTAATTAAATCTATTTACATATTTATTATTGCATGTGGGTAGAATTACATGTCAGTAGGTTGATTACATGACAAAGTATATTGATACTATTATAATATTTGTGTACACTATCGCCTTATAGCACAATGCTGACACGCTATGTCGCTCCAACAATAGGCTTTCGATACATGCGCCTACGCGTCGTCTTGAATCTCGATCGGGTTTGATCACCTGTCAGCGCAAAGGCGGGCGGAAAGCTCGAGGAAAGCATTGTATAGTCGCCAAAGGCTTTCGTAGAGACCGCCATTAGCTGCGCCCCAGCCAATGGGAACCGAGAGGCGTGGCCTTGCGCACGCGCCGCCTGCGCACACAACTTGCTTCAGTGTAAACGCAGTTGTCGCCCCGTCGTCACGTCACCCGTACTCAAACATCGCTTTCGTTTGTTTTTAATTATGAACTTTTTGTGCCAGTGTTGATTTCTAAGTCTTCTTCGTGTTTCGGACTGTAAACGTTCTGCACCCTGAATACATTTTGACTGATCTCGAGAAGGAAAATGGTATTGTGAAGTGTCAGTGGCTGCTTAGTTTTTGGTTCCTGAAGACTAGTTGACAAGATGATGATGGACCAGGCTCACTTTGGAGAGTATTTGCTGAGGCAGCAGATGCTGCATGCGGCTTCGCTTAGTGGACTGCGTAAGTCATACATACTCAAATGTATACGTAAATAATTCTATGACGGCTCAACAAATATACCTAATAATATTGATTTAGGTACCTACTATAAAGTTGATTATGTTTAAGTACTTTAATTATTCACTCTTAATTAATGAACTAATACATAAATTCCTTTGTGAAACAAATTAATTACCGGACTTATGAGACCTAACATCTGTTGTTTCTGGTGATGGGCGCTCATCAGAGTTGACGGGAAAAACATGACTACCTACTGTAATTGATTTCCTACAACACTGCTTCTGTCATTGTCAGGCGTATTACCACCAAGTGAGCGCACTGATCGACCTGTTCACTAATGACATTAAAAATAAAAATATTATGCTTCGGTCTCCAAAAGGAAAAAGAACCTTTCGTAATGAAGGACTCGAATGTGTTTCCTATTACCTATATTTTATACATCATATGTATTTGTACGCACTTACACAATCTAAACAATATTATTGTATATGAAATTCGATGGAAATATAATTAATTTAAATTTGATTGGATTCATGTTTCTACATAAAATATTTTTTATAAGCCAACCTCTAGCGCGTTGAAGTCTTTTTTTGGAGCTACGAAAAGTTTATTAAAATCAGGTCATTACTTTGTTTATACCGTTGCTTCTTTGCAATCTATTCGGTATATCAAAGATAAAGTTCTTTTCAAATAAGAAGTTCTATTGATTTATATTTCACGGCTAATAATATTATATGAAGGTAGAAATTATATAAATGAAAATAAATTTTAGCGTTAAATGGGACCGCGATTTGCATGTTTAAATTAGGAATTGTTTTAATTGTAAACTATATAGTATGTATTATAAAGAAGTGGAGGCTCTCTCTCATGAAGTTCTACGGACAAACCTTTATTAACAATCTCTTAAAATCATTACTAATTTACGGCTAAATTATTATAATTTAATTTACTTTTTTATATAAGTTTTAGTAGTTGGTGAAATGAATTTCAATATGAATAATAAACTGCCTTCACGGTCTAGTATGCACAGCGTTGGGCTGCGTGACCCAGAGTTCGTAGGTTCTAATTTCGCGGGGAAACCTTAATGTGATTTATTCTCGTTTCATAAGAACATTGTAGGCGGTATCACCTGATTATCCTTCAAAAGAAAGATGATACCTTGCTTCGGAGGGCACGTCAATTTGTCTGCCCGGTAAATAATGGCACATAACTTAAACGTATTCACTTTATTGGATATCTTAATATATAATATTATATAATCGGCAAAGAAGCCACTTCACTAGTCTGTTGCTATGTATATCCATCGAAAATAAAATATTTAAATAGACCTCCATATATAAATACTAAGGCATCATAGTAGAGTCAAGGATTTCATTAATCTCTTTTTGGGTTAAAACCTATCTCATCCAACGTTAGTGCATTTTGCTGAATAGTTAATGACGCCACTGATCACAATGACCCAGTAAAGTATTGAGATCGTTTAGGAGCTTATAAATATCTCCATATCAGTATGAATTTCATGAGATGATTAGTTTAAAGTAATATATGCTCTCAAGTAGTGAGATTGGACACTATTAATGAATGATCGATGAATTAGTACACTGAATGACTGCTATGTATAATGATAAATTATCCATGTGCCTAATAGGTAAATATTAATTATTATGAACGCTTTTTCATTATTGCGGTTTATATTATAAATATCTTTCTTTCACTTCCTCATTATACTTCTTATATTACTCATCAGCATTTATAATTTCCTACTACAGTACACAGTTCCTTCCAGTACAGCATTGCTATGGAGAGTTTGGGTCGGAACCCACCACCATTGGTTATATTTACTCAAATACTATTAATATAATGCATAAATAAGCGTCGGTGGCTCAGTGGTGTGGACTGTTGCCTTTCGATCTGGAGGGCGCAGATTCACATCCCGCCACGTACCAACTGAACGAATTTTCGAAATCATATGTACGATATCCGAAGGTCTTACGCTGAAGGAAAACATCGTGAGGAAACCTGCGCACGCCTGCGAAGAGATTCAAAGGTTGTGCGTGTAGTCAACCAATCCGCACTGGGCACCTTTTTTTTTTTTTTTTTGAACTGACTACTGCTGTTGGCCGCAGATGGCCTTTACAGCTTCACCGGGCAAGTGGCGAGCGCAGATGGCTCTCAGCCTTAAATTTTACACAACGAGCCTAAGGGCGTCCCCGAACGGGACTCGAACCTCGCTTAGGCGTTACGGGGGGGCTTGGTAGCCTAACATATGTTTGGGGAGAAAAGCGGCCCGGCACATGCCGGTTACGCGAATAGGGACTGTGCGAACCTACAGGGACACGCGACGATGGCCTCCGCCGGCGGGAGCGGAATCTCGGTTGTCGATTTGTAGAGTGTAACTATAGTTTTTTAGCTATTTCGGCCGCCGATGCGGCGGCGACCGTGGTAGGGTCGTCCGGAAAACACTGGGCACCAGTGGACGACTACGGCCTATACACCCGGGTACGGGTACGGCTCGTGCCCCTCAATAGGGACGTTAATGAGCTGCTGATGATGAATAAAAAAATTACGGCTGAAGCTCCAATGCCGATGTCTGTAAGCATGTTGATATAAACAAGTTTTAAAATAATAATTTCTTCGTCGGTGGCATGGCTGTGCCGGCGGCAATGCCGAAGCCTATAAATGGTTCCTATTTACCTTAAAATGCCCTTGGCTCTTCTACCATGACAGACAATAAAACAAATCATTCGAATTGAGACATTAATCGTTTAAGGCTAGTACTTCGGTTGTATTTTTTTATTACATAGGAAGGCAAACAATATAATGAGTGCGTTATGATTTTTTTAACGTGAAAACAATTTTGTGTGTAAATATATAAGGGTTGTGAAGAATTTCAGCAAAAACTTTTGAATTGAGTCATTCTTAGTTTCTTGTGATGCATTCTGCCAAATAGAAAACCATGCTTTCAACAATTAGATTCATATGCACCCATGTACAATTGGCAGATGAATTTCCCACAACAATGGTTTTCTGTTATTTTTCACATGACAACAACAAGTGCATAATAAGTGCTATCGGTTACGCCAATATGTAGGTATTCTTCATCATCAGCACATTAAATGTCCCCACCAAGGGGCACGAGCCTACCCGTAGAGGGTGAATAGGCCTTAGTCATCCACGCGGATCCAGTGTGGATTGGCCGACTTCACGCACAACCTTTGAATCTCTTTGTAGGCGTGCACAGGTTTCCTCGCGATGTGTCCTTCACCTTAAGAGCGTCAGATATACGTATATAAAATTTAGAAAAATCGAAAAGTTATTGTTATGTGGCGGGATTTGAACTTGCATCCTCCAGATCGGAAGGCAACAGTTCACGCCAATGAGCCGGCGACGCTTATCATATAGGTATCAAATAAATATAAATATAGGTATGATCTCAGACAACTCAAGCCAATCCTAGAAGATGAAACAAACTATTTCCCAGCAAATTATAATGACAGATAAATCGTTACCCTGAACTGTTAACTTACTAAGGCCGTGTTCATAATATTTTTTTTATTCTTATGTAAGTAAGTCACTTAAACATAAATAATATAGGGGCATAAAAATATATTGTGATCCAAACATGTCATATAAAGATCATGTCTTTAAATGACAATAAGTTTGAAAATTATGTATATGATAATTTGTTTTTAAATAAGATTATATATTATACATTTAAAAGTAGAATGGCTTTTGATAAAAAAATAGTAATCTATTTTTAAAAACCTATATTTTCCTGTGCGAGAATATTGGTTAATAATAAAAAAAAAATTAACTTCGAAATAAGTAGGAATAAACATGCAAGGAAACAGGGTAACTTTTTTAAGTAGACATGCGTAAGATGCTTGTATCAAAAAAAAAATATTCCTTCAAGCATATATCTGCTTTTTCTATTTTATTTCATCACCTATTGTCGTCAGTACTAATTCTCAGGGTACCTATTCTATGCATGATGGTATGATTCAATTACCTAGTGTGAACACAGCCTTATACACCGATTATTCGACAGTCGCGGCACGTTTGATCGCTCGTCATTCGATATCGCATGACATAAACATTGATTTTAAATCAAGTGAATGACATTAAGCGACGTCCATATATTAATAATAATCGCATAGTATTGCTAAATTATTGAATATTAAGAAGGCGTGGTGGAAAGTTTTGGAATCCACGGTTATGGGTTATAATTCCTCCCTGAAAATATATATGTATAGCCTGAATTTTATTTAGGTCACCAAAACAAAAACAGTAAGTTAGAAGTCTCCTTAACCTCTAGCTGTGATCAGATCGTTTAACAGAAATAAATTTATAAACACTACATATCATATTAATTGGAGTGTCTTTTTGAATAATTAAAATAACATTTTTTTCTTTATGCATATGAGTAATTATACGTCTAAAAAAATATCTGTCTGTCTTTTCGTTCCGGGTCATCTCGGGAATCGAACCCGGAACCCTTAGTGTAGTAGCAGACATCTCAAACATTACACCAAAAGGGTCGTCAATATTATCCTAGTCAGCACTGGGCCTGTGCGGTGGATTACAACCCAAATTCCCCATAGCCATTTTATTTTATTTTATATTTAGCCATGCTGTATAAAAAGGCTTGTTCCTGCATTGGGACGTCATGGGCTTATGATAAAAATACGATCAACTTATTCCATACTTAAATCTTTTATCTTGTGTTTCGACCACGTTTTATAGAATCTTTTTTTTTCTTCTGACGATTTGGTGACTGTAATTACCACGGTCACACTTAAAGACTTCGTTTAATTTAAATAGTGGTATCAAATATATATTAACATGCGGAAGCTCGATGTAATATATTTTTTTAACTTTATTGTTCACAAGTTGACAATTGGTTCACATTGTTAAGTTTGTTAGAAGAAGGGGAAAGGATAGGATGTTTGCAGATATAACATTTTTCATTTATATTTAAATATCAGCTTAAACTCTCTTCAACTAGATATCAATTTGTACTCGGAATATGTTCAAGTGAGTTATTAAATTACCTACATTAGAACACCGCCTTTTAAGTAATCAAATTATGAACATATCATTCTTCTTGCAAAGAAAATTATGTTTATAGTATTTTTTGCATCGATGTCTAAATAAAAAACATAGTTTGATATCTTGTATGTATATATTATTTTGCGCAAAACTGCGAACTTTTTGGGTTACAAAATACCACAAATTTTTATCATACATGTTCTTTACACGCACTTTATATTATTAGATAATACTTGTCTGATGATCTTTAATGTTATGTTGTGTTATTTTATCAAATCACAGTAAACCTTAGATAAACAATTAATTAGTTTATTGTTTATCTAAGCAGTAAACACAACAAATTAAAGTTGTATAACAGTAAATAATATGATTACTTCTATCCAGTGCCTTTTTTATTTATGAAAACTTTAAAATATAAAGGACTTAAAAATAACATAGGCTTAGCATTATTTTAATATACTTATTGTATTTCATTAAGAAGTAAATTTCTTATCAACTTCACAATTAGGTATCTATATAATTTATCTGTGAACAATGTCACGTGATGATGATGACTTGGATGATTAAAAGTGATTAAAATTTGCAGAACACCGCGTAGGCGCGGATGCAGAGCCGCCGGCGTGCGAGGCGCGCCTGCTCAACGGCGACCTCTGGCGGCGATTCCACGACATCGGCACTGAAATGATCATCACCAAGGGAGGAAGGTATGTACAATTACTATGTTATGCTAATGTTCTCCTTAACTGTCTTCTTAAGCACCGTGACTGTAATTTTCAATTGCACAGAGGAGAAATTTGGATTACAAGAGCACGAAATAAAGAGTTGTAATATGTTAACATGCTGTCATAATCGGTAGTATTATTTAGGGTAAGCAAGATACAACTTAATAGCGTTAAATCAAATATAAGTTTTCAAACTATTTAAAAATGCAAGCACTTTTCTCTGTTAAAACTTATTTAAGAGAGTAATTTTGTAATATGTTTTAATTTAAAAATAATGAATTAACCAAATTAGGAATACTTTTGTTCTTAAATTATTTACCTCCGGTAATACTTGTAAGAATTGAATATTAAACTTAAAAGTTGTCTTCCTTTTAACATGCCATTAAATATTTTTAATATAAATATACATTTAAAACATAACAGATACATTATAATTAAAACGTTCGTAGGCAAGTAGGTAATGTTGTATTGTTAATACATTATATTATCTGTGGTACGACATTAAATTCACACACTAATTGCGTGCGTGCACACTAATGCGTCTATGAACGTGTGTGGGGGCATTTTAAACATAGATAGCTGTCAGAAGCCGATCTCGTTTAAACATTATGTTTTCCCTAATTACTCGCCTATGGAAACAATGTAAAAGACAAACAACTCTTGTTATTGTGAAACCTAATGCAATTTTACTCTATATATTAATAAGAATTGTGTGTTAAAAGTTAAATTGAGACTTGTGTCATCATTTATAAAAATTCTATAAGGTAGTTTTGACAATGACTTTATATCCATAAAGATACTATAAATCAGGAATGTGGTATTGAAGTTATAATGAACTGTGTTTATCTATTTTCAAATATTACCTACATACTCAACATCAAAAGCATATAATATAAAAAATATCCAATACTTATTAGGTTTATTATACAATCATATAGCAGCAGTGAAAATACACACTCGAATACTATATTTCATTATTATAATTATTGGTATTAATTAAAATATGGGTTTAGATAAGCTGCTCAACTTTATAGATACGTATATACATTCATAGGTACATTCATAGGTACATACATTCCTGAGTAAATTTCATTATGAAACGTTTCAAAGTTCAATAACGAAAATAAAAGTTTTATTATCAAAATGAGATTAACAATAAGCGCCTTTCTATTAAGCGCGTTAATCGAAAACCTGATTTTAAATGTTTCTCAATATTTTCTTCGATCTTACAATTTAGGATCGATTAGAACAAATCAACAGAGATAAATCAACAAAGGCTTACTACTATTTAATTAACAAGATAAATATTTGAGTGCAATATAATGCGGAAAAGCTGGATATCCCAATCAACAAACTGTAAGATTAAAACACAGCAGCTGTCCACGAATCGAATTTGAGAAAGCATATTACTCGTCATAAATTACAACAAAAACTTAACGAAAACCCATTAGGGCTGCCGAATCTGACGCGGGGCTTGTTAACGGATAATTTGGGAGCCCGGACCTCCGTCATAGACAAAACAAACAGCTGCCCCACAGCAATTTGTGCATTTCTCTAAATGGCCGAGCACAAATTACACCTTATTATAAGCTTGTTTGCTTTACGACGGTACCCCCACAATTATTTTTTTTCCGTGATCGATAATGTGGAGAGCGCAGTGAAGAAATTACACAGCGCTCGCGATCGAGGCGCCTCCGCCCTTCCTGCGCGCGGCGGTCGCCGCACCTGTGCGTGCGCAGAAGAAAGCGGGATCGATGGCAATCGTCGCCGTTCATTCGGCAATTATACGCGTGTAATTAGCGACTGTCGATGCGACGGGCCCATTAGCGGCATGTCGACCGCGCGGGCCGCTGTACCGACGCATTGTCCCCGGTTTTTGCGCGCTCTGTAATGAGCCGGGCTCATCAGCGCTCCCGTCATCTCGTACACGTTTTTTCTTCGCGGAGACCACCGCGCGGCCGCTCCGGTTAACATTCCAATAATTTACCGCTTTATCCGGCGGTTGGTGAATCTCGTTAGCTGCCCGCGCCCGTCTAGAGGTCACTTTTGTTTGTTTTGTATTAATGATGCCGCGTGAGAGAGGCCGGGGGCGCGCCGGCGCCGCGCGGCCCTGGCGCCATGCGCGCCGAAATGCCTCCAAATATTTCATTTATTCCTCGCATTGAATAGGCATTGAATAGGAGTGCGTGTCTAAAGTAATTGAGCTATTTCGATACGTACGACATGTATCTAGCAGTTGAGGCTTTTACAACGGTAGAGTGTACGTGAGGCTTGAAGTTTTTTTACATATACAGCAATAACTGCTGCCCAGCAGTTATTGCAATTTTTTCCACAAAATTTTAAACTTACGTAGTTTTAAATTTGATAAGCATCTCAAGTAACGGTAACATTGTCTGCAGATTTAAGGATCTCTATCTGTTCTAGTCTTTGTAGCACTCTCATTACGAGAGGCTTATTAAAATATTGGTACCTACTTTATAACAATAAGTACTTCCAGTACAAAACCTTCTTGCACAGTTGTAAAAGCATGAGCCGTTTCGAAAAAGCAAAAGAAAAACAACCAATTAGACGTTCGAAAATCCTAAAACTACAGAAAGGCGTTCAGTAATTGAGGTATTCAAAATTTCTTTCAATTAGAAGTGCAGCCTCTCAAATTGGGGAGTGTAACGCGATGCTCTCAGGCGTGTGCAATCACAAGTCCATGCGAGGGCTTAGTTAGCACTGATGAAAACGCAAACAGAGCTTTTGGGCGGCGCGTCTGTCAGCGTTGGTTAACACCTGCCCGGCCGCCATTGCAGTGGGATTTATACCACTGCCTACTTTCCACCTGGACGCAGCTGTGAATTGGTTGGATATATAACACATAGGGAAGTAGTATATAGCAAAGCTTTCGACATAAATTCGAACCCAGTTTTAATTAAATTAGCTTAAAACCGTACATTCTGTTTACTTTTTTTAGGACTATATATCTAATCTTTATAAATAGTAACATAATTATCGGATAATCCCGAGCCGCGATCGCGTTGTAAAAACAAACGAGATTGTATCCAACATTGACATGTCTCATATGCACCAGTCCATGTTATAGATAATACTTAACCCAATAATCGTAGTACAAACAAACATCGGTTAAAATAGAGTAGGTTCCTTTTTCGGTGCCGTAATATGACAAATGGTCGGGGCGCGCGCGGGCCCCGCTCGCGTGTCGTCGCGCGGACTCTCGCCATTTTAAAAAAAACACACAACACAAAAACTCGTTATTTATTTTCGTGTTATCCGATGGGAAGGGCGCGCCTGAATTCGCTCGAAAAAATCATAATTAAAACGTCTGCGTCTGACGCTGAGCGCAGTGAAAAGGTTGCGCTCCCTGTCCGCGCTACTTCCCACTCAATGATGTAATCCACGATTAAGCCGATGCTTAATGAGATAAAAATCGTAATCTCGAATCTTTCCTATGAATTCATATCGAGCGGTATGCTCATCCGGCGCTTGTTTTAACAGAAATACCGATTAATTGATTCGATCTGTGTCGTAATTAAAATGGGTGATTAGGGCGCGGGCCCGGCGCCGGCGGCTCAAAGCGTCGCCGGCAACATTCCTTTTGTTTTACCACGGGTCGTTTGTCGCCTGCGTGGTGCGCGGGAGTGGTGGCGTCCCGCTCTGGCGCATGCGGCGCGCGGCGGGTGCGAGCGGGAGGTGCGCGGGCGCCGACCGCCCGGTGCGCGCCGGCCGCCCGCCGCGCGCCCCGCCAGCACACAGCACTAATAATCAGATTATGACAGCCCGTCTTCCAGCGCACCATATCGACTCCACTCGTCAAACCCACTACCCATTTGACATCGGCCTATACATAGTGCCGAATTGAGCGGCAACTCGTGATGCACTATCGAGATATGTGCATTTGAAGGCGTACCGATCAAGGCAGTATTGAATTATTTACCCGCAGGTGGGTAGAACCGTCATCACGACATAAAACTTTTTGTCTGGACCCATTAGTTAGGTATTGTAAACTGCTCGGAACGAGTCAACCCAAATGGCAGTCAGCCTTTTATAACACTAAAAATACTTGTTTGTACAATTTAAAGTTGATTGAAAACGTTTACAGTAATGATGGCTTCGATGAAATTGTGAAAAGTTTGTCACGCCACAAAAAGCGTAGCGTCATTTTGGGTAATGGGTAATTCCGGCTCAGGGAGACGGGAGCCGGCATCCGAAGCACGCGCCGAGGAGTCGCCGCCTGGATCATATCACAATATCTTCAGGGAACACACCATTGATTTCTCAAGAGATTTTAGGCAACACGTCATCCATTGCGCACACCGAGCTTTCTGTCGTGTCAGCATTCATCACAAAAGCGGCAATGTATGCCGTGAAATGACTAAGACCCAAATAAAAGCCGTAGAATTGAGTGACGATACAAACACTGTCATCGCGGACTCGCGCCTCGCCCGTGGCCTTAAACAATCGAAGATCGTAGAAAAAACAAACGAACGCAATAATTCGTATTAGGGATAAAAATATGCGTCTCTGTGTTTCGGAGCGGGCATGATTTGTTTTTTGCCTCGCATCCGCGTCCCTGATGATAATTTCTCATTAGATTATAACATTTTTGTCGGTTGAATCGTTGTAAATTCCTGGCATGTTTTACGGAAGAAAGTGGCCGTAGACGTTTTATTTTTTTATGGCGAGGAGTTCGGTTAGATCGGTATCGGCCAATACAAGCGTTTAACATGTTACGTGGAACTCGGGATTACTCTGCGGGCCCCAATCGCGCCTTAACAAATTTTAATGCGAGCGAATGAGACGGCACTGGATTTTTAACCTGACAGAACCTTAAAAATCTCAAAGAAATACTCGCATTCTAATTTGATATGAAGGCGTGATATTTAATAGCAATATAGGGAACTCATTTTCCTGCTTATAAAGCGTTCTAAAGTTTTTACATGTCTTTTACGCTTGGTTGGTGAAGGTATGATTTCTCAGTCGGCACATGAAACATTACATTTACACCTTGATGTTTTTTGCAAACGTGAGCATGTTCAAAGGGCAAATGATCGCAACACGACACAGTAACTTGATCGGCCGCTACCTACTGCCGCGACGCGTCAACGCAGTAGGGGCCAAAGATGCAGTCATCTTTATACCTCTACGTGTTTATATTCCCCATAACGGTAGGGTTGGCATGAGAATTTATGATTCACAAATGAATATTTCGAAATACAAGCACGTTTTTCGACTCTACTACCTCTTTCATCCAAATTTATGTACCTCTATTTCTTATGAGAGAAAGCCAAAAAGCCTTCTAATGTGTGTTTAAAAATAAATAATGTTTCACCCACTGCTGAATGACATTCATCCCTATATGCGTATATTCGCAAGTCCAGCACATACCTGCCTGTAACCTTACGCAAGTCATACAACACTAACACACCTACTCACACTAAAACGAGGTCTAAGTCTATTACGTTAGTATTCAAATATTTATTTTATCAAAATTTCATGTATAGGTTGTTATAGTAAGTGTAGGTATTAAAACTAGGATTTTGGAATAATTTGTAACAGAGTCGCCATAATATCGTTAATTATTCGGCAGGTTGTCAGCATGTGAGGTTGGCTTGAGTTTAACAATATGAATCCTATTACTCAATTAACATTTTCATTTCACGTTGTTTAGCCCTAGTTTCTCCTTACCTATAGTCTTCAGTAAAAAGAAACAGATTCCTGCAGAAATAAATCATTATTTAAGCCGTTGTACGAGTTACTTATCTATTAACAACGTTTTGTCACATATATTTATTGACTTCAAACATTAATTTACCAACTTGTACATGTTAAGTCACCGTATTCAATGTTTTACTATATTCTATTCAGTTTTGCCAGCCCTAGTGTGTACGTGTCCATAAATGCTAGAAGAGGCGACGTCTGCGCTCGCGCAGGGTGCGTCGTCAATCATAAAGGCCGTAAAGCGCGGGCACGTAGCGACTGCGCCTTTCCCCGGGAACCTGTCATATTTCACGCAGCTCTCGTTAAGAAAGCCTAACCAAAGATCAACATTAGAATACAGACTTAGCGACTTGATGACCACTCGTATGTTGCAGCGGGAAAACAATAGACAATCTATTTTATTTCGGGAGTTTTCGCACGCCAATCGATCTGGTGGTAATTATTTTGATTCATCACTGCATTTATACTTTTACGGCACGGCTTGCTTTTCCGACAGTAAGGGATACTTGTCCGCAATGTCTTAACTAAAGAAATAAAAATCACACATGTTTACCAATATGATAGCCTTCACAACTCAGGATAAAATTTAAAAACAACCTTTGATTCAAAATACGTTAAAAGATTTTCGGGTAGGCCTTTAGAATATGAAGCGTTTATCTTAGTGGCAGAAAGATAAAAATAATGTCAT
>PQWD01011029.1:23913-86877 GCA_019425675.1 Leucinodes orbonalis | reverse complement strand
ATGAAATGTAATCAATATGATCGTCCGCTAACTGAGAGGTCGTTAACCGATGCATATGTCATTGTGGCACTGAAAACCTCAGTTTTGATTGGAAAGTATGAACTAGGTCTCACTGCCTCCGGGGTCCTCGTGGGTTCGAATCCCTCTTCAACCTATCGCAGTCCACTGCTGGACATAGTGCTCCCCCATTTTGCGCCAGATTTCCAGGTACGAATACCGCGGGGAAAATGAGTGCACAAATTTTTTAGTATGGTTAGGACATTCCTCTCAAGAGAGACCCCAAGCATAGCTCGCTCCATTGCGCGTTGAGTGACTTTGAATTTGTGAACTAATCCCGCAGTCAGTGTCTCAGCTGCGTATGTCACGGGTAGGACGCCTTGCTCAAAGACTTATGTCTTAAGCATTGCGGCAATTACCGCGTCTTGCAAGCGTATCGTAGGACGCCCTCCGGCCCGATGGACCGACGACTGCGAAAGGTCGCTGTTGGAGGCTGCATGAGGAAAGCGAAAAACCGGGATGGCTGGCGCAAAATGGGGAAGACCACACAGGTCTTAGTAGTAGCGCACTGCGATAGGTTGAAGAGAAAGAAAGAGGGAAGCTAAATCACCTCCACCGCCAAGGGCACGTTAAGCCGGTCCCGGCTAGTCTTAAGATGGTAGTCCTTAACACCCGCCAATCACATCGCGCCCGTGAAGTGAGTTACGTCCAATCTCCCCATAGCTAAATTGTGCGGGAAGGACTGTGCCCTGCTATGGGCCGTTATTGGCTGATGATGTGATGTACTAGGTAGTCGACACGGTACTGAGTCGTTGAAGTAGGTACTACCGCACTACCAGACACTTCAAATTACTTTATATTTATTTATTCAAATATCCGACTTAAGGGAGCCTTTCTTATTTATATTTTTCTGAAATTCATAGCGTAGTTAAAACGCCTCGTCCTAGAGACACAGTTTGAGGAGTAAAGAAGATAAAAATAGACGATAGTATTACCAGGTCCGACGCCATCGTAGTGGAAGTCGTGTATGTAGAGTGTGCGCGCGTCGACGGCGTACACGACGCCCTTGACTCCGTGGTGGAGCTGCGAGAGCGCGCCCACCTCCCGCCCGCGGTACCGCCCCGCCGCCGCCCAACGTGCACCGCGCCGCTGCAACAACACATCATTCAATTATTACATTTTAATAATACAATACATCAAAAACAATGGAAAGTATATTCTGGTAGATTATTTTTCAAAATATTCTCTTTCCATGGTTGTGAATTGAAAGCTGTAAAACTACGACATCCTTGAATTGGAAAGATTTACTTGATGAATAAAATGCACAAACACGCGCATGCACATACACACATACATAGGTACACATACACACAATGTAATGCCGTTTTACATAATACATATTTACATTACATTTAAAGTTGATAGTTCTTCCTGTATTTGATTATATAGTTACCCATGTAGTTTATTTAGTTTTATATTATTTTTAATTCATTTACGACTCTATTTTTGCGATTGTTTAGATAAGTATTTTAAGCTTTAGGATGCCTACTAATACAGGCAATACTTTGCTTAAATTGAGGCTCTAGCCACAATTCATTTTATTGTAAACTTATAGGCAAAAATTAAAACAATAATAAATTTTAATTATATTATTATTAACTTAATAAATTGTAAGATGAGTAATGATATTTTATTTTCGTTACTAACTCTAGCTGACCGTTTACAAGATCTTACGTTTCTAGCGTTGGCATATACACGTTAACCCTTCAATGGCTAACAACATCAAATCAAAATTACATCACACTATGAAGATAAGAAGCGAAAACTAAAAATGTATTGTTTACGCTAATTTGCTTCAAATATCAGTACAAATATGCTAATATACGCAATTATTGACTTTCTAATTTTAAAATTACAGACCATTAACATGTTCTTTCTCAGTTTATCTTATTGCGTAAGACTACTGTCTCTTATTAAATATCATTAATAATGATCAACAAAGACGTAGTTTTTAATCGTTGTATTATATAAACTTTAGTTATTGAACAAGTTCTCATTAAAATGGTTTTCTGAGAAACACCAGTAGCGGTTTTCAAAAAAGAGCAGAAATACTAAAATATACTCTACAAGCATAAAGAATTTTTCGGAAACGCTACAAACTATCCTAAAAACAGATAGATAATTTTTCTATATACCTTCTTTTACTTGTGAAATAAATTTTCATTGAAAACTTTAATTAATCAATCTGGGGTCCATACAAAAAAATACTGTAATAATTGGAAGTGTCTAAGTCAGAAATAACATGTAGCTATGCACAATACAATCTGAACCAATCAAAAGTTGTCATACACTCCCGAAAATATAGTGGAAATAAATGCTTTTTATGTAAGTCATTACAGCCTAATTATGTCCACTGCTGAACGAAGGCCTCCCCTAATGATTTCCACGCGGACCGATCCCTTGCAGTTGACATCCATCTGCTACCCGCCACCTTAACCAGATCATCCGTCCATCTGGTTGGGGGTCGGCCTACGCTTCGCAGTCGGCCGACCCCCTTATGTGCCCTTATGTAAGTATACTCAGTAAAATGCAGCCAGGTTTTCATAGCATTATTACTATATTCTGGATCGAATAGCAATTTCGGGATTTCATAATTGAATCCTAATATTGTTTTGAGGCAAACATGAATTTCTATCTGATTTCCTATCCAAGAACTTATCAACTATTAACGTATCCTACTACCAAAAACAGATGCAAGCGAAAGTTAACCGACCACATTAAGGAGGTAGCTCGTGTCGCTTCGTGTTGAACGCATACCGTCACTTTCATCTAAGATTAGCATCGAGCGATCTCCATTCGCGGAACGCGTGGTTGAAGTTGGCACAATAAAAATATATTACACATGTTAGCAATGATTTCACCTTTGCTCTCCTTGTTTGTTTGCACCGTTTGAGATCTGAGAGATGCTTAATATCACGTATTGGCGTCGCCACGTTACACACATTTGTAAGCTGATTCTTTGAACAGCTAAAAAGGGTACTTGAATTGTATAATAATATACATTTTTCTGTTCTGTATGGAAAGTACACAGTCTCATGAAGTAATATATGGAAAGTTGGGAATGGAATATTACTCGTAAATATCATCATCAGCTGATTATACGTCCCCACCGAGGAGCACGAGCCAACCCATATAGAGTGTACTAGGCCTTAGTCGTCCACACGTGCCCAGTGCGGATTGGCCGACTACACGCACAACCTTTGAATTTCTTCGTAGGCGTTCGCAGAAAAATCCTTGCCTTACGATGTTTTCCTTAGCTGTAAGAGCGTGGGATAAACGTATGTATAATTTTTGAGAATTCGATAACTCATTGGTATGTACGAACCGGGATTGGAACCTGCACTCTCCAGATTGGAAGGCAATAATGATAACTAATAATTAGCACATACTAATGTGCCACCGACGCTCTACTCGTAAATATGGTTTTTGTCAATGATGTAAAAAAGTATAGATTCGTGATATCCTCACAAAACAATCGAAAAAAGTGTTTCGAATGCAGCGACAGCACACTGTCAGCACATTATGTGTATACATATTTCGAATTTCGAACACATTTACCTAAACAAAAGAGCACAATCTGTACTCTCTTCGGCGGTTCGTTTTTGAGGCACTGGTGGCGTATCTACCTCTCTATATACAGAATATCATTGGTTTTTGTCAATTTAGCAAATAATTAGAAAGACAGAGAGGCAAATCGTCATTTACATCACCCAAACCTTATGTAACTCAAGGTCTTAATTAAACACAATGATTCAAGTGATAATGTAACTCTGCTATACACATTTTAAGCAGACGTAAAAACCCAATGATGAAGATTTAATTACATTAGCAAAAACAGCTTTTTTGCGGAGCTTTCGTCATATGGAGGACTCCATATGACGAAAGCCATCAAGCATATATCAAGGTATACCATACTGGCAGATATGGGCCCGTGAATACCCAGTAGTGTTTATGCACTTCTGTGTTTCGGAACTGTAGGTAGTGAAATTGCTGAGTAGTTGTTTAAGATATCTAAAACTGTCGTGCGGATGCGGACCGAACCAAGAGCGATGATCAAGGACTTAATAAGTCCATCATCATCAGCTCATTCAACGTCTTCACCGAGGGGCACGAGCCTACCCGTATACGGTGATTTAGGCCTTAGTCGTCCACGCGGGCCCAGTGCGGATTGGCCGACTTCGCGCACAACCTTTGAATCCTTTCAAGGCGTGCGTAGGTTTCCTCACGATGTTTTCCTACACCGTAAGAGCGTCGGATAACGTACATTTTATTTCAATAATTCGAAAACACATTGGTACGGGATTTGAAAATACTCATATTTATTACAGGTAATATACGAATCTACGAGCGTCATAAAATGGCAACCTCAAGTTCGATTTTAAAGTGAATGATAATTAATAATGTACAATGATGTACGTTAAATCTAAGAAATAAATGTATTTAATAACAATGTCCTATTAGTTGAAATTCTTAAAGAAAGTTCTTTTGCAGATTCAGATCAGGTATCCATTTTTTTAGGATAAACGTTTTTATTTGGCCGCTAATGGCTTTACCAGGCAAGCGCATATGGCGCCTAAATCCGGTATCCATCATTGAAAGAAAGAAAAAAATCTTTATTCAAATAATTCTGTGACAGATACTTTTGAATCGTCAATTGTTATTATTATCATATTTTTTTGTGACTCTACCACCGGTTCGGAATAAGTAGGATCTTCGAGAAGAGCCGGCAAGAAACCCGAGTTACTCTTTTAATCTTTTTATATCAGTGGTTACAGTTTTGTCATTTACCTACACATAGATTTACAATAATTTATTACAAAGATTTTGTAACTGGAACACTAAGTGCAAGACCACACATCTTTATCCGATAAATATTCTTCTATTGTATAGTAACCTTTTTTCATGAGGGTTTTTTTAATCTTTAATTTAAACTGGTGAAAAGGCAATTCGGCAAGATTTTGTGGTATTTTATTAAAGAATGTTATGCCTTTTCCAACAAATGATTTCCCTACTTAGTCTAAGATTTGGGACAGCAAGTTTGTTTTTGCTCCTAGTATTAAAGTTATGTACGTCACAATTTTTTTCAAACAAATGAAGATTTTTGTGGACATAAACTAGATTATGGTAAATGTATTGGGACGCTACTGTTAAAATATCGATTTTTTTAAATATTTCCCGAAGTGAATCACGTGGTCTAAGGTTATAAATGGCAGGGATGGCTCTTTTTTGAAGTACAAATATTTTTCATTCACAACGGAACATTAACCCGAGAAGTTCCAAACTTGCAGCCGTATTGATGCTTATTTGTCAAACATTAAGGTCCATTTTGGTTGTAGAGTATCGCGCACTTTTTCTCCGGCCATGTATGTGGACCGGCGCGCGCGCACTTTCCCCGTTACCGTATTAGTGATTGAGACAAAATGCGATTCGCTTTCGAACAGCTTCTTTGCGTTTCTTTTATATTTTGACGGTTGACGAATGGTTTGGTGAGGTACGTCGACTGCTACATAAATGATTTTGAAAAGAAACCTTACCCTAGGAGTACATACTAATTATTATTGTGTTAGCCATTCTTTATGTCGTCAGTGAATAGGACGGTCAGACGAACCATGAAAGATGCAGTATTAAAAAAACAGTACCTAAGTACTCATTTTTTTCTGTCGTCACTGCTCTGCGCCTGTCACCCGCGACGACAACTTATGTTAAGTTAGATCTTTAATGACGACCCATTAAGTTTTGCGCTTGAGGCGTCGACTGCAACACCAAGGGTTCCGGGTTCCATCCCCGGGCAGTACAAACATTTGTGTGCATGAATATGTCTGTTTGTAATAGTCTGGGTATTTTCTATGTATATATGTATGTATTTACAAAAAAATATATAAGTATGTTTATCCGTTGTTAAGTACCCATAATACAGACTTCACGCTTAACTTGGGGTTAGATGGCGCTGTGTGAATGTCAGTGGATATTTATTTATCTTTTATACTCCAATGATGTAAACAGTATAGATTCGTGATATGCTCATAAAACAATCGAAAAAAGTGTTCCGAATGCAGCGACAGCACACACACACATATTTCAAATGAGCGTACATTTACCTAAACAAAGAGCCTACAAACAGTATTCTCTTTGGCGGTACGTTATTGAGGCAAGAACGGCGTATCTACCTTTATTTATACAGAATATCATTGTTATACTCGGTGATTTATACATGTTTGAATAACATATTATTTTACTACAGGGACTATTACTTTTTTAAATTAGAAAATGGCTTTTTCGTATTAAACTTTTATACCCTATCTCTTACTACACCTAAGTACAGTCTGGATAGTGTATACGTATGGTACTGCACATACCTAGCACATACACCTAGACAATAAGCGGTCGTCTTATAAAAACAAAGAGCGATTTTGAATAGCGAGCAAAGTGGGGTAATGTCCGGTACCGCTATAGCCGAGTGGCGTGCGATCCGGGTCGCGGGTAACTGTAGCAGATTCGCCAAGTGTTGCATGATTGTTCCGTGCTCGGAGGTCACGTTTAGTCTTCCGTAATTATCATTATTATAATCAGCTAATTATACGTCCCCACCGAAGGGCACGAGCCTACCCGTAAAGGGCGTTTAGGCCTTAGTCGTCCGCGCGGGCCCAGTGTGGATTGGTTGATTTCACGCACACCCTTGAATCTCTTCGTAGGAATGCGCAGGTTTCTTGTACCCTTCTGTGATTGCCATTTATGTGTGCAATAATCTCACAGTAAATAAAACTTTCTCTGAGGCAATAATAATATACAACCAATGCTATGTTTCATCTTTATTGCGAACTTATTACATAAATTAGTCTTGAATTCAATTTAAAGTGAAACAAATACGTATACACTGGGTATTTTATAAATATCCACTAACATTCACACAACGCCATCTAGCCCCAAGTTAAGCGTGAAGCCTTTATTATGGGTACTAAACAACGGATAAACATACGTATATACATTTTTGTAATACTACATATTATACATAGAAAACACCCAGACCATTACAAACAGACATGTTCATGCACACAAATGGTTGTACAGTACTACCCGTGGATAGAACCCGGAACCCTTGGTGTTGCAGTCGACGTCTCAACCGCAACACCAAATGGGTCGTCAAATAGCGGGCAATCGAGCAGAGCTCTCTGTTGGTAAATGTCGCCGTCGCCAATGTACACTTCTGCCCTCCTAAAGAAGAGTGCAATTAGTCGGGTTTTTGGGTAAATTGACTTAAGGCCTTTTCACAATCTATTTATTCATTACGATAAACAATAAAAAATACAAAAGTCTTAAGTCAATTTGCCCAAAAACTCGACTTATTGCTCTCTTCGTTAGGAGGGAAGGCCTGCAATACCAGAGGACATGGAAATAAGCTGCCGACCAATGATATTCTGTATATATAAAGGTAGATACGCCATCGGTGCCTCAAAGCGAACCCCCGAAGAGAGTACAGTTTGTACTCTCTTGTTTAGGTAAATGTACGCTCATTCGAAATATGTGTATGTGTGCTGTCGCTACATTCGGAACACTTTTTTGATTGTTTGTGAGCATATCACGAATCCATACTTTTTTTTACATCATTGTTGCCGACCTTTTAAGTGGGAGTACGCTCTCTTCTTGAAGCTCACCAGGTTAACTTATAAATATTACGTAAATCACCATCAATGTAACATCAATGTCTCTATTTCACCAAGATTTGTGTTCGATGTGCTCACTGCACCGGCATGAGTCGTCATAATCATTATTATCATCGTATTTTATTACACATTAAGTAACCGACGTAACTGTACGCAACCTAAGGCTTAGAGCAATCGCGCAACTTGACCGATCAAGTCTTTAAAGCCATCAGTGGCCATCATCATAAAGTCTATCCAAATAAATGTACGCCTGAAAATCAAAAGTGGTAGATTGTGCCGAACTTTTAACTATCGCAAAACATCAACAACCACAATCTTAGAAATAAAACGAAAAAAATAGGCATGATACTGGCCAAACCACACGATGAATTAAGGTTGTTTATTAAATAAAGTGTTTGAGCAATGCGTCCTACCCGTGCTAACATACGCAGCTGAGACATGGACACTGACTGCGGGATTGGTACACAAGTTCAAAGTCACTCAACGCGCAATGGAGCCAGCTATGCTCGGGGTCTCTTTTAGGGATATTATTAGAAATGATTTAATCCATACGAGAACTAAAGTTACCGACATAGCCCGCCGGATAAGCAAGTTGAAGTGGCAGTGGGCTGGCCACGTATGTCATGAAACTGATGGCCGTTGGAACAGACGAGTTCTGACCGGAGTGGAGATCTTAGCTAGCGGAGCGAAGAACGCCCTCCGGCCCGATGGACCGATGACTTGCGAAAGGTCGCTGGTGGAGGCTGGATGACATAAGCGGAGGACCGGAATATCTGGCGCAAAATGTGAGAGACCTATGTCCAGCAGGACTGCGATAGAGAGAGATCATTAATGTAAAACTACCAAACACTTTAAGTCAAAGCATGATCAAACCATATCAGAACTAATATAAGAGCCCGCCTAAATATCTAGTAAAAGCGATCCTCCCGGCATGTGAAGTGACTAAACTTAGATGCTAAGCTCTCAAGTACTACACGGAGCCAGATATTACGGCCAAATCGCTACTGAAGCCAGTAAACCATTGCGCCCGTAATAAAACTAGTAATAACTCAAAAACGAAATTAAATATGCAATAAACGTAGTCTAGCTCTGAGGAGGGATCGCGCGCGGCAGGTTCTAGGGTTGACCGAGTATATTTAAGTCTAGACTTTATTTTAGACTGGATTGCGTAACTAGTAGCGTTTAGTTGATGCTAGCACAAATGATGCAAGATCTTTTTGTTACAAAGAGTACAGGTTGGTCAGAACGAGTGATACGCCTGACCACGACAGTGTGACGTTGATTGAGATCAACAACTGATAGACAGTTGTTATCATCCATCAATGCCGCACTGCGCCCATCACCCAAGACAACAGATATTAGGTCTCTTATACCCGGTAATTTATTAGCTACATTTAACTTTTTTTATCATTATCATTGGATACAGATTTGTAAAGAGTGCTCATCGAGTTTTAAACCAACTCTTCTCGATGATCTTACTTTATTCCGAAACGGTGGTAGATCCGTAAAAATATATAAATAATAATTTACGATATAAGTTTATGAGGAGGAAATTTGTTTGAACAGTAAAAGTTTCGATTCAGTTTGAAACTACCAGCCCTAACGTAATTTCCGGCGGTCTCTCCAGCCAAGTCCTTTACGACATCTCTTTAAAAATTGCCGGCCAAGTTTCATGAGCCGTCCGAACCCTCTTGGATGTGAACAATGTTCAGTGCACATGCTAATATGTTATGGAGACTAATATAATTATTATCTTCAATTCACTACTGATATATTATATATCTCATTAAGTAGTATATATTTATTTTCATAGGAAGAAGAACCCATTGAATACGAGCTACTTCATCGGCAATGATAACGTACAAGGTCGTTTCGAACGTTCGTGATCTTGCAGTGATTCTGGATTCGAGACTGACGTTTATAGTTCATTATGACCAAATTAAAAAGGCCTTTAAAACATTGGGTTTCATCAGACGTAATATTGAAGAATTTAATAGCGTTTCTTGTAAGTATAAGTGTGGAGTACTCTTGAATTTGCTTCTGTTATTTGGGATCCGGTTTATATGGTTCATTCTTCTCGTATTGTTCAGGGTGTGTGTGCCACGATGATATTTTGGATCGGATTTGTATTTGTGTCCCGAGATTGCACTGTCAAAGAAAATTTAATTTGAAAAATGTTGTTTTAACTTGCATAGTGTGCAAGCAGATTCTGCGCTCAATCATTTCGGCTCTACGAAATTCATAATCGACATAATGAAATTCAATAAATATGTAATCATACATTCAGCTTTAATCATATTGAATACAACTTTAGTGTGTAACAGCTATGCAACAGATCTAGGAATATTCAGTTGCATTTCAAGCTAATGTACAGTTCAAAATGCACGACTCGCTTGCAAACAACAAGCCCGTGACTCCGAAACAAGTGCACGTCGTTTCCATTCAAAACATATGGAATGCAGCAAAAATACGGGACCATGCACGTTTCAAAATATGACATCTGACAGAGAGAAGTTTGGAGAGCTTTGGAGCGGGTCATTAGTGAGCTTTCACTGGAGAGCCTCCGATTTAGTTACGTGAAGGCAGACCTGTGATTACTTTTTCGGAGCACAGATATTAATCTACACCACAAAAAAATATGTTCAAATCCCGCCACGTACCAATGTGTTTTCGAATTTTAGAAATATATGTACGTTTATCCGACGCTCACGGTGAAGGAAACATCGTGAGGA
This sequence comes from Leucinodes orbonalis, assembly GCA_019425675.1. Taxonomy (NCBI): domain Eukaryota; kingdom Metazoa; phylum Arthropoda; class Insecta; order Lepidoptera; family Crambidae; genus Leucinodes; species Leucinodes orbonalis. Next base: position 76,427 of record PQWD01011029.1, on the reverse strand, counting down.
AACCTGCGCGCGTCTACGAATAGAAGCAAAGGTTGTGCGTAAAGTCGAAAAATCCGCACTGGGCCTGCTGGACGATTATACCTCTATACGTGTAGGCTCGTGCCCCTCGATGGGGACGATTAATAAGCTGATGATGAATCCATACAACCTGATTAATGCATGGTTATGCACAAAAATGTTTATACTGCCAGGAGATCGAACCCTGAACCCTGGCTAACATTTCAATCTTTACACGTCATGATAATTATACTATAGTACAATAGTTATTTTTAAATAGTATATGTAGTATAATGTTTTATCTGTGCTTATACCTATAGAGGATAATAACATTTCACACAATCTACATTTACATACAATTAATGTTTGAAGCTTACTTAATACTTGGGTTCGGTGACATCAAAGGTTACGTAACAGCCATTAGTCATCGTGCCAGCAATCAAGTGCATTCGCAACGCCTGCATCACCTGGAGTCATTAATACTTGGTATTATAGCCATCGTTCGTTCGTTAGCGAAATCATTGCACTCTGAATTGAATTGGGATTCATCTATACATAAAAATAGAATTGGAGTGTCTGGTTGTCATCAGCTCATTAAACGTCCCCACCGAGGGGCATGAGCCTTCCCGTATAGGGTGTTTAGGCCTTAGTCGACCACGCGAACCCAGTGCGGGTTGGACGACTTCACGCACAACCTTTTGAATCTCTTCGCAGGCGTGCGCAGGTTTCCTCACCATGTTTTCCTTCACCGTAAGAGCGTCGGATAACGTATATATAATTTCGAAAATTCGAAAACACATTGGTACGTGGCGGGACTTGAAGCCTCAGCCCTCTCGGTAGGAGGACAACCATCCACACCATTGAGCCACCGACGCTCACCGTCGCATCTGCTTGTTATATTGAAATAACATTTTTTTCTTCATGGATACGAAAATACGGTAAATACGCCAGTAAAAGTCCCAAGTTCAACTCTGGGACGTCTTTAGGCTCGACGCATACTTGTCTGCACTTGCCACTTGCACAGTGAAGCTGTGAAGGCCTTTTGCAAACAACGAAAAGAATCTGAACCAACGCTAGCTTTCAGTAATATTACAGGTGCAATTTTGTAAGTGCAACTTTCAACACGTAACAATTTGTAAGAGACGAAATGTTTCGGAGTGTCGCTGACCTGCCTCGTCTGGGCGTTGCCGGAGCGGGACGGTACGTGCTCATCCACAATGCCTCGAGTTGCAAACACTCGTAATTAACTCAGAGGTTACGTTAGTGCAACTAAATCAATCGTGGGCTACCGGATGGGTCTTTCTTCGTCTTGTATTTTCAGCCTATCGCTATCCTCAGGTAGACTAAACTAATGCAGGCTACTGGTAGACAAAGGTGTTCCCAATTTTGCGCCAGATGTTCCAGTCCTCCGCTTTCCTAAACCAGCCTCCATCAGCGATCTATAGCAAGTCATGGGTCCGTCGGGCCGGAGAGCTTCCTACGCTACGCATGTGACCCAACATATCTAGAACCTCATTAATTTCTTTATGTTTGCTTAATAGATTACAAATATTGGTAAAACAAATAAAAGAAACCACACAATGAAGACTTTGTTGCGTAAACGTCGGACTTAACAGCCACGGTGGACCCCTTGGACAGACGTCTTGATAAAACATCAAAGTGCCCTGATAGATGCTAAATAAGGAAAGCGGGGAACTGGGATATCTGGCGCATGATGAGGAAGACCTATGACCTATTGGAAGACCAATGGACTTAGTGAAGTTAAAGAGAGTGAGGAAAAGTTAAAACTCTACAGAGGTTCTGTATCAGAGCTCTAAGTTAATATTTATAGCTTAATTTTGTTTTGTAACAATATTTGCTCATTCTGTACATTAAGTTCGTTTTAAATTCAATAATTAAGTGATAAATGCACGTAGTGCAGTGGGACATAAAACATATATATATGTTGAGCAAACGTCGCGTGTTTCGCACTGGGGCAGTATGACTCGCGAGACACTTTCTCTACTATTGTCTTTGTTCATACATCTGTAATATATCTTTATATGTACCTTCAAATGACGAATATATACTTTATCATCTTATTGCATTAATTTAGTTTCAAGTTGTGTTTAACATTTAACATGTTTATAGTGTTTTCTCCTTATAACTAATGGTAGTTACTATGGTGGTACTTACTACAAATGGTATTTGCCGATCCCAACTGGATACCGACTTTTTTGAAAGATTTTATCAAGTGTGTTTAAAATTACAAGCTATTATTTATAATGAAGTACATATTGTTTATTAATGTGCATTATTGTGTGACTTTCTCTAGAAAGTGGCAAAAAATATATCACATCTTCGTTTTCTTATGTCTGTATCATTTTTGAATGATTTGATTTCATATAATAACATTTAAATAAATATCCACTGACATTCACACAGCGCCATCTAGCCCCAAGTTAAGCGTATTTATATTTTTTTTGTAAATACATACATATAATACATAGAAAACACCCAGACCATTACAAACAGACATGTTCATGCACACAAATGCTTGTACTGCTGGGGGATCGAACCTGGAACCCTTGGTGTTGCAGCCGACCTCTCAACCGCGACACCAAATGAGTCGTCATATGATTGTAATGTTAGCTACGAGTAAGTTTAGGTTAGATTAGAACTTTTTCATTCATTCATCTCAGCCTATCACATCATGCCCTCCACAACGGAAGGCAATAGTCCACACCAATGAGCCACCGACGCTCTTTATTCATTAGCAGCGGAGTGATTACTGAATCACTCAATCCGCTGACTCGCATCAAGGCAAAAGAAAAAAAAATCAAACGTCTCCTGAAGAAGCCTTAGTTTATTGTACAAAAAATAAAATAAATGAAATTATAAATACGAAACATTAAGTTTCATTCCACGCATTTTAATCATTCATTGAAATAGATAAGAAGATTTCTCCCCAGACTTATCCCGCCCAGTTCCATCATCATCAGCCTATAACGGCCCGCTGCAGAACACAGGCCCTCCCGCACACCATAGCCATAGGGTTCAATACACCACACGAAATGCAAAGAAAGTGAGAGGACCCCCTCCCCCCGGGCCCCTGCGTGCGCGCGCGCAGCGAAAGTGAGCTCGGACGGACACTATCGATCGCTCCTCTCATAACTGTACCGTGGAGCTATTATCATTTTACACATTGTCGGTCTTGACCTCGATATCTGCACGACATAGCAAACGCGTTTTAGTTAATTGTAGCCGCCTACGCACAAGTGATACAACCTGAATTTTGTTTAGTTTGCAGGCAAGATTTGAAGAAAACATTAATTATGATTAATTACGAAGATCAAGATGTAAAGATCTCCACAATCTGTTGCAAACAATGATATTAGGTTTAAAAAAGTTAACATCTTTCTCTCTCTTCAACCAATCGCAGTCCGATGCTGAACATAGGTTTCCCGCATTTTGCGCCAGATATCCCGGTCGTCCGCTTTTCTCATCCAGCGACCTTCCGCAAGTCGGCGGTCCATCGGGCCGGAAGGCGGGCTATGTCGGTAACTTAAAAAAGTCAACATCATTGATTGCAAATAGCAAAACAATACGGAGTAATGTCCGCGGGTGTATCAGAGCGCTGCGCCTGCGCACATTAGTTCGGCCTAATGCTATCGCATCTGTACGTCAGTCTAGATCGGTAATTAATTTCATATAATAACATCTTCAGTTGCAACTTTAATTGGTCTAAGGCACTTTACGAGACTTTGCTGAGAGCGCAAGCAAGGTGTGAAATACATATATGCGAATAATAGAGTGGAAAATTTTAGATTTTGCGCTACACTATTTATTTTATGCCATAAGTTAATGGGACGGCCAGTGAGCTCAGTAGGTGACTTAATAATAGATAATTTTTGCTATTACATCTGTCATGACGACCTTTATTTAGACGCTCAAAAAAAATGGCTTCATGACATGATTATTTCAGCATATCACAGAAAATCTTTTGATGCTCAATCTAGCCCTATTTTACTTCTAAAAACGCCCTTTTTCTAATACTGAGGTGGCAACACTGGTCGCTGGTGGAGATTGGGTGGAAAATAGTAGAGACCTATGTCCAGTAGTGGACGATGGATTGAAGAGAAGAGAAGGGAGAAGAAATTTAAAATAAGCTGCTCTTAAACTCAATCATCGATAGCCTCTGAAGGTTAAACATGAAGGAAGTTACCAAAGATTTTGTTCATTCACCAACCTATTTGGACCTTTTTGTGGACTACAGTTTGAATAGATTACTGTCCGCCACCTTACATAAGTACAACATCCTGTGCTAATTGGTTGTTAGCTAAGATCAAGACGTTTGCGCAACGCCTCGTCCGCTGTTGCGCGGATGATTTACTAATAAAAGTAATTCTTACCAGGTACAGGTAAATTAAACATGAAAGCGTCTGGTTCCTAACATATAAGTACTTAATACTCAATTCTTTGTTGCTCTATAAACGTCATCAGCAGCTTAAACGTCCCCACTGAGGGGCACGAGCCTACCCGTAAAGAGTGTACAGGCCTTAGTCGTCCACGCCGGCCCAGTGCGGATTGGCTGTGAAGTTAACCTACGAATCTCTTGGCAGGCGAACGCAGGTTTCCACAAGATGTTTTCCTTCACCGCAAGAGCGTCGGATAAACGTACATATAGTTTTGGAAATTTGAAAGTACATTAGTACCCGGTGGGATTTGATCCTGCGCCCTCCAGATCGGAAAGCAACAGTCCACACCAATGAGCCACCGGCTCTCTAGCTATGAAATAAAAACAACAAATTATAAATAGAAGATGACCACAGTGACCTCACGCCCAGGTGCCGGCTGGTAATGCTAATCAGATATTGTTAATTGCACTGAAATTTCATATTTGATTACCAATTAGTGACAGTAAGGCGACACCAGCCGCTCGCCGCTTTTGCGAAGTTTATCTGTCCCGTACTAATTATAATCTGATTTGAATAGCGCCATAAATTAGTAAACTAATATAATATGAGAGTGTCTCACGAGAGATACCTGGCAGATTTGCAAATAAACAATATTTTTTTAAATATCTACTATCATTCAGCCAACTATAGATGTAAGGACTTATACAGTTCATGGTAGAAAGTAGAAACAACCAATTTCACGACCAATGTGGTGGAATTGGTTGTTGTAAGGTCGGCTCTTACATGGAGGGGTGATAAACATACTTATTTATTTATTTAATCTTTATTGCACAAATAAATTATGTACAAAGGCCAACCTAATGTCAAGTGGCATTCTCTACCAGCTCAAAAGCTAAAGAGCGTCGGTGGCTCAATGGTTCCTACCGGGAGGGCTGAGGTTCAAATCCCGATACATACCAATGTGTTTTCGAATTTTCGAAAATATATGTACGTTATCCGACGCTCTTACGGTGAAGGAAAACATCGTGAGGAAACCTTCATGCACACCTGCGAAGAGATTCGAAGGTTGTGTGTGAAGTCGTCCAATCCGCACTGGGCCCGCGTGGATGACTGAGGCCTAATCACCCTATACGGGTAGGCTCGTGTCCCTCGGTGGGGACGTTTAATGAGCTGATGATGATTCTCTACCAGCTAATCTTTGGTTATGCAGAGAAAGACAAAATAGTGCGGCGAGAAAAGAAAAGAGAAAAAAAACTTATATACTTTTTTTGTAGCTACATATATCATTTACATCAAAATCAATATCAAAAAGTGTTTATTCAGTTTAGATCCTTATAGAACACTTATGAATGTCAAATGAAGCTACCACTGGTTCGGGAGGTAGTTTTCCACTGAGAAGTATCCAGCAAGAAACTCAGTACAGTACATAGAAACACCCACACAAATACAAACAGGCACGTTCATGTTTGTACTACCCGGCGATCGAACCTGAAACCGTTATTTATTTATGGTACACAAACAGATTAGTATTATTACTGCCATTAGTATTACATATAGTAGTAGTGTAGTAGCCGACGTCTCAACCATTACACCATATGGATCATCAAATAAAATTCAAACGCTATAGAGTATCTAGCAAGAAACTCATGCTTTCGCGTAACAATGGTGAGCATGGTAATTATTCAGGTGGGTTCCACCGTTTCTTTAGGGCCCACGTAACGTTAGACGAGTCATTTGAACACTTTTACTTAACAAGTAGTGTCCTACTTGTGGAGTATACGCTTGTGACGTAAGGTTCTCACGGGATAGTTCGCACGCGCTGCATCGTGACACGCAGTATTGGTGCAGTTTTATAAATATATAAATATCCACTGACATTCACACAGCACCATCTAGCCCCATATTAAGCGAGGTGCTTGTAGTCGGGGTAATATATAATAATTGTAATAAATAGCCACCGACATTTTTTTTATAAATGCATACATATTTTACATAGAAAACACCCAGACCATTACAAACAGACATATTCATGCACACAAATATTTGTACTTCCCGGGGATCGAACCCGGAACCACTGGGAACCCGGAACAAATGAGTCGTTAAATAACTGGCAAACATACTTATATATGTACTTAATGTAAATACATATTTGACATAGAAACACCCGTATAATAATAATACGCAGGGGATTATTTAGGAGGCCCATCCAGCCGCGACAAATGACCGCATGCCGCTATTTCACTGTGAACCGATTGTAAAAAAATCGATTTGAAATCTCACTCTCCTAGTGCCTTATTTTACTAATTATCGTAATTAACGTTTATTTCTTTTGAAACCGGGTAATTAGTAGCTTATTTTGATTTAATTTAGTTATTTTAAGGCAATGTGATGTGTTCCTGAAGACCAAAAAAATATTTTTAAAAAATTCATTGAAAAAATCAACTTTTTTTGTGTTCCCCTAAATGTGCCGGTGTGTGTAGTTCAGGCGCAGTAGCAGGCGTCCGCAGCCCCTCCTAGTAGCAGGCGGCCACACTGGCCAGGTGTCCCGATTCGCGCGGGACGTCTCGATTTTCAGGGACCTGAGGATGCGTCCGCACTAAATTTCCCGATTAATTAAAGATGAAAATCAGATGTTTCATTAAAAATATATATTTACGCTACATAACTTCTACTAATTACATCACTGTCAAATTCAAAATTGCACGTCATCAGCGTCACATCACATTTTTTATTGTTACCTGTCCGGATGTGCAACCTCAAAACCCGATTTATTTCGTGTCCCGGTTTAAAACAAATCGAGCCTGGCAACACTTCCTATAGCACCATATTTCATCAGGTGAGCGTCCAGACCGTCCTGTACACTCATAACATAAAAAAAACACAGATGTACAGTCCACCAAAATCCAATTCCACAACCCAGTAGGTATTTTAGAGTATGAGTTTGATTTCAATTTAGAATGTGCAAATTAAAACATACTATGCTAACTTAATTAAAAATCTGATCTATTCGAATTAACGTTCAGACATCCAGATCGTTCCAGTTGCGCGGGCGCAGGGGGGAGACGAGCGGGGGGAGGGGGTACCGGTGTGGGTACCGTTGGCACCTGACCCACTGCTTCCGCGGTATGTGCACCATTTCTCGCTTGAAGTACTGGCTTGGAACCACCAGCTGTCTTATAATTTAAAAATACTAATACTGAATTAGAAACTACGAGTATGACGAGTTAAAATGAAAAATAAAATAAGTTAAAACGTACATTTTTGTTATACATTTCATAAATCACAATTTAAATTAATTTCATTAATATTGGACAGAATTTATAGTATTCAAAAATGTAATCTTCAGATACTCCATATTTTATCATAACAAAATACTTGGAAAAAGTATTAGAAGTCCTAAAAACTTCTTTGAAAGCTTTCACTCGGGAGCTCCACTTTACGTCAATAATAATTTATGCGCCCTTAATTAGGTTTGATGGCTTCGTAATGAGAAACCTAAGTCTGAGATGCTTAGCGATATTATTTTCATAAAAGTATAACGTCTTGGAAAAGGTTTCATTTATACATCAAGTCCCCAAAGACGATCAAAGGACAAAAAATCAAATTACATTAAGATCTTTCGTGACATCTTTTTAACGTACAGATTCCTTATCGTATTATATTCTTATAATTTATAATATTAAAATCAACTTTCTGTTTTTGATTGTTGATGTAAATATTTTTTTTATGTTAACCATTACAGAGCGGCATTTATGGAGGCCAACAATCGATAGACAGTTATTATCCTCCATCAGTGCCGCACTGCGCCCGACACCCGAGACGACAAATGTTAGACTCTATTCCCGAATACTGACTACAGTGCCGTCATCCCGAAACACAAAAGTGCATAACACTCGTGTTTCCCGGGACGATATCTGTCACTGCGGTGGTACCTAGACGACTCAGTATCAAGTCTTACAGTTATTCCATAAAAACAATCTAAAAATCTAACTCTTTTTTGATATATCAGTGTATATTTAGGACAAAACCTACAACTTAGTCTTTGTGTGGAGCGAGCAGCCTCTAAGTAAGTGTCAGCCAAACTTCTCGGAAGGGTTAAGGTCGGAAGCCTTTTAGAAAAACCCTAAACCTCCCCCGGATATTGGATACTACAAGATTCTTTGCGAATTACTTATTGGTGACTGCGGAGCTATCTTCATATCCCGCTTTTAACTCGTAGCTCGTACAACTTACATCCTTTTAAATGTATACATTTAGCCATTGAATAGTCATGATGATTTAAAGAGCTTTATATTTTTCTGTATATTGTATCCAAATTTTGAATTACGCGCGTCTTAAGACATGTTCGCTATTGTTCCCGGATAATGTTTTAGGATAGCGTTGTTGGCTCATTGGTGTAGACAGTTACCAACCGATCTGGAGGGCACAGATTCAAATCCCGCCAAGGACGGTCAGGTTCACCTGATGTAAATGATAATTCCTGATCATAATATAGCGGTATTGAAGGAGACCAACAGCTGATAAGTTTGAATGCAGCATGCATTCAGAAATAACTCCATATCGTTATTACGAACAATATTAATACTATGCCATGCAAATACCGACTTTACTTTGCACTGAATAGGTTTGCATTAGTAGGTCAAGTTGTCCTAAGCCCCAATTCCGCTAATTTGAAATGCGCTTATAGGGTCGTAATTCTGTCTCAATAGTAAATGCACTCATTTGTTCTCTTCTATGGTAGGATTTTAATTGGTAACGTCATTACATAACTCATTCTATATAAACAATGTATATTTTTTTGTAAATACTGACATATTATACATAGAAAACAACCAGACCATTACAACAGTAATGGTCTGGGTGTCAATAATAATAATTGTATCAAAGATTAATCCAGTTGGAGCCATAATGATATCCCTTTCATCTCTCTCTGTGTAGCTTGTAGTGTAGTGTAACATTGAGTCTATTGTGCCTTTGCAGTAAAAAGAGAAAAGCTGTTCTAGCTTTTCTCTTTTTGTTTACTTCCGAAGTAACTAAATTTTAAATTATAATATGTGGATAATGGTGCTGGTTGCACATTGACTCTAAACGTAGTTAATAAGACTTACATATATCCTTGTGTGTAATTGTTTGTTATCCTAAATAAAGTAAAAAAAAAAAAAAACAGACATGTTCATGCACACGCATGTTTGTACTGCCGGAGATCAAATCCGGATCCCTTGGCATAGCAGCCGACGTCTCAACCGCTATACCAAATGGGTCGCCAAATGAATAGTAGAGGAATTGCGACCCTGACCTAGCCCGAGTTTGTTGAGCCTGAGATTAGTTGGTGGTTACTTGACGATGGAGCGAGCTTGTTATCTGAACTTAATCTGTGTAAAGCAGGGCTTGATCTAGACCGCCTAGGTTCTGATAGGTTATCGGTTAAGTCTATTTATGCCGCCACTGTTGTATATTTTATTTGAAGCAAATGTAGTAAGGAAACCAGTACACTACGTTATTGGAATAAGTGTGAAAAATTAAAGAAGGGCTGGGTGTTTTTCGTTACAAATTTATAAGGACGGTCAGGACGCTCACCTGATGTTAATTAATACGCCTGACCATGACAGAGCGAGATTGAAAGAGACCAACAACCGATAGTTATTATTATCTATCAACATCGCACTGTGTCCGTCACCCGAGACGACAGATGTTAGGTCTCTTATACCCGGTAATTTTATTAGCTACAGCGCCCTCATCCTGAAACACAAAATCACGTATTATCTTGTTCTATGAATGGTCCCTGAGTATTAAGGATAAGGCTGAGAAGTACAGATGTATTTAGGGAAGTGTTGAAATTACTATTTATTAGATTACATTAATTTTTACACCAAGCTTCATCTGATAGAATATACGTCTAACTATACCTATTCAACATGGCATCGACAAAGAAGTTAAATTAATATTTTGTCATCAGCTCATTAAACGTCCCCACCGAGGGGCACGAGCCTACCCGTATAGGGTGATTAGGCCTTAGTCGTCCACGCGGGCCCAGTGCGGATTGGACGACTTCACACACAACCTTTGAATCTCTTCGCAGGCGTGCATGAAGGTTTCCTCACGATGTTTTCCTTCACCGTAAAAGCGTTAGATAACGTATATATATATTTTCGAAAATTCGAAAACACATTGGTACGTGTCGGGGTTTGAAAGGCGACAGTCCACACCACTGAGCCACCGACGGAAATTAATATTTATGTATTAATAATACGTAGGAAACAGTTTGAAAATGTTTTAATAGACGCTCGTTAACTAAAGCTCGGTTTGGATTCCATCCGCATGACTTGTGTTTCATCAACAAAAACCAAACTTGTTTTAAGATTTTGTTTTAGGTATGTTTTTATTTAACAAAAACTCTCATTAATGCGTTTGTAGTTCTCGCGAGGCTCCATTAAAATCACGACTAAACAGAACCTCATATTATTAAGCTACGCACTGCTTTATTTAATAGTCACTAACTTATTGTACTTAGAAATGTATTGATATCCTAGACCTGCTTCAAATCTGTTACTTTTTACTTATTTTAATGCTTAGATTATAGTTTTTTGACATAAACTTAATAAAGTGTACCACCATTGACAATTTCTCTCTATCTCAAAACATTAAGGCCTGCAATGTATTTTGAATCCTCTGTCTATACGATTATGTGGTTAACACAAACTCAAAAATGATTTTATTGAATGAAATCTTTACAAGACACTTTTAAATCGTCAAATTAATCATACACACTACTTTAATTACCCAAAAAAAGATTGTAACTTTACCATAGGTAAATACGGAATAAACTTGTTACTGAAATATACCTATATAAAAATTGCATCCTAAAATATAAAAGTATAAGTAAGGAGTTTAGAACATTATTCTCGACTATTTATTTATTAAGGACAACCAACAAAAAAAAAATTATTTCGGAATAATTTCCATATCGTAAAACAATCACTGAATATATATTGGATAGATTTGGTTACATAAATCTAAATTTAGTGCTTAAGTCATGTTTTAATTTATTAAACACATGCTGCAACTGTGGCAGCTGCAGTAGCCCTACGATTGTTAGTCTTGGGATCAAGAAATTCTCACTAATGCAGCCTCTACAGAAGCAGCACAGAAGCAATAAATATAACGAATCATCATCAATGCAATGTCCACTCCTAAAATAAGCCCTTACCTAACGACACAGAAAAATAAAAACGAAAATCAAAAGACGCAAATCGGAAAAAAACATTTAATAATAAGGAAGACGACTGCAGTGCAAACATTTATGCGTCTGAACATGTTTGTGCATTGGTCTGGGTGGTTTCCATGACATTGGTATTAAATTATGTTGTACGATGGTAAAAATATATACAGTCGACATATTGACTTTATTTGGGCAAGATGACAGACAATGTTATGTGATTATAAAGGATAACATTTATATAAATGTTAGGCAACCAAAGGACTGGCGCATTTCTTGGTCAATATGTTATTTAATTTATATAGCTAGAATTGATAAGAGAGCATTGTAAGATATATATACCGAATGACTTATTTTTTTAATTAAAATAAAGGTAACATACTCGTATGTTCAACCCCTTTTGATAAACTAAAATCGTTACGTCATAGGTGGTACAACGCTATTAAATAAATAAATAAATATACACTGAAATTGACACAGCGCCATCTAGCCCCATTTAAAGCGAGAACTTGTAGTTAGGGTACAAAATAACTGATAAACGTACTATAATGAGTGGAAACAAATCAAACTAAATAATGATTTTAGAGTAACAGCGTAAAAACATTCGATTATTACCGACATTAACATACACAAATCGTTCGTATTGCATTTGGTTGCTTTGAAATATCGTTTTTAATGAAGCAAAAAGCAACCGGATTTTTTAATTGTTACGTTATCCTCGAGTGTCTCATTATTAACAAATGTCATCATTGTATTGATTTAGGTTTTGTGCGTCGTGTTAAGGTCACAATAATAATATAATCATTCTCAAATTGCAATCCAAGCAAAAAACATTTCATTTTGGTCTTTTTTAACCAACATCAAAAAAGGAGGTTACTCGATTTGACCATATATAGATACCTACCTATGTTTTGTTTGTTCGCGAATATCTTTGTCGTATTTGAACTGATTTGAGATTATTTTTTGTTCGAAAGAGGATACTTCAGAGCGGACCCAGGATAGAATAAACTAGGGTTCGATGACAACCCGAGACAACCCGGAGAAATTGTGGAACATTCTGTTCCCTTTCTTTTTCCAGCTGTTAATTGCGGGCGTTATAGACCTATATATAAGGCTGAGGCCATCTGCGCTCGCCACTTGCCCAATGAAGCTGTAACGCCATCACCGCCAACAGAAAAAAGTTCAATCCAAAAGATACTACCTCTACACAATGTCATACATATGATGCAATAACTATTTATTTTTGATGACGATCATGAAAGCATAATTTCCGTGGACTGCCATTCGAGAAAGTGACCATAGCGTACGTCTCTCCGGTGAAACATAATGTACCAAATTGCTCGCAGTAATCGCAGCTATGAACATTGATCGGAGAAAAATAATCACAGAACGGGGGACTTTCTACATGACCGGTGCTCCAATTTCGCGATTTTAAAAGCGCTCTCTTCTTCTCTCTCTTCAACCTATCGCAGTCCACTGACATAGGTCATCCCCATTTTGCACCAGATATCCCGGTCCTCCGCTTTCCTCATCCAACCTCCACCAGCGACTTTAAATGCGCTAATAAATAAAAATATCCACTGACTTTCATCAACGCCATCTACCAAACTAGCATCAGCCTGTAATATGGATACTAAACAATCGGTAACACACTTATATCATCAGCTCATTAAAGTCCCCACCGAGGGGCACGAGCTACCCGTATAAGGTGTTAGGCCTTAGTCGTCCCGCGGCCCCAGTGCGGATTGGACGACTTCACACCAACCTTCGAATCTCTTCGCAGGCGTGCATGAAGGTTTCCTCACGTGTTTCCTTACCGTAAGAGCGTCGGATAACGTACATATATTTTTCGAAATTCGAAAATACATTGGTACGTGTCGGGATTTGAACCTCAGCCCTCCCGGTAGGAAGGCGACAGTCCACACCACTGAGCCACCGACGCTCTACACACACTTATATACTTTAAAAAACATACATTATACATAGAAACACCAGACCAATACAAACAGACATGTTCATGCACACAAATGTTGTACTGCCCGTGGAGCGAACCCGGAACTATTTGATGTAATAGCCGACGTCTTACACCAGATGGTTCGTCTCTATGAACATCAATAATGTGCCTCATAGTAACTTTTGCACTCATTCGTTCAGTTTTATAATAGATTTTAATGATAACACCATAATACAATTACAAATTAAAATTTAACATGAAGATGTACCGGAATACACAGTTTTCAGTTGGATTGTAACGGTGTCGTAATCAAAATCAGTGGAATCGTGCGATGTTTTGTAGCCAGGGTTGAGTGGTACAGGCTATGAGTCAGCTGCTCTAGTTTGTAAAGCACGCGACTCTCGCGCACGAAGTCGTTAAGGATTGGTCCATTGTGAAAACTCGATGTGGCTCAGATATAAGATATTTATATACAGTCAAGTAATACATATACAGTTATGTGTAGAGCGACATACAGAGCTCCGTGAGCTATGTATATTCGATAAGAACAGATATATCACGTAGATAGTTAAATTAACACGTATTGGATAGGCTCATGCCCTCGGTGGCGATGGTGTATGAGCTGATGATGATGATGTATACATACCTATACTTATGCCTCCTTCATCTAGTGTCAGGATGACTAGTAGGTCAATGATATTCTGTATATTATAAAGGTAGATACGCCACCCGTGCCTCAAACGAACCGCCGAAGAGAGTACAGTTTTATTTTTGTTTAGGTAAATGTGTTCGAAATTCGAAATATGTGTATGTGCTGTCACTGCATTCGGAACACTTTTCGATTGTTTGTGAGCATATCACGAATCCATACTTTTTTACATCGTTGTGTAGTGTGTGTTGGTAGTCGCTATTGCAATAAAGTGATAATACCGTGTCCTAGCTGACTGCACACTTGCCTAGTAGTCAGAACGCAGAATGAATCGCTGACGGGGATGTAACAAAAAATGTTATGGGAAGTTCCACTTAGTGGTTGTTACTTTGTGCGATATTCGCACTTGGTTAGGACACTGCAGTTCGTACCGGATTACCTATATTGAAAACAAAATGATTTCGTGGTTGTAGGGCAAAATAAGCATCGGTCCCGGCTACAAACTTAGGATGGCAGTCGTTTACACTCCAATTCGCTTGGACGAAGGTGTTTAGGTCTTCGTTTCATTTAACTGGAGAAAGAAATTTTCATGGTACTTAATTATATTGTTTACAATACCAATTGGTATTTAAGGCTCAGATCATTACCTTACCACGCAGAACTTTTTTTCTGTAATTTTTTCGGTGTCGAGAGCCTTGGTCCGTGGGTCCTAGTGCTTTAAGGCTTTTCAAGGAAATTTCCAAAGGTTAGTTACATCACAGGTGACCAAGATCTGGCAGCACCTTAGACAAGAATCAGTCTGGCAATCCAAAGGGGTAACGCTCCAGTATTTTGGAACCTTGCCTTTAATTATTTATTTTTAAGTGTTTAGGGTGTATATTTTAAAGTTTTATTTATGTACTCAATTAGTTTTAATAAATTTTCTGTAACATTTACTTACTTGAAGGTCATCAAAAGATTATTATAATAATCAGACTACGCTGTCGATTAAATATTAAAAGCGCAGCGAACGCCTCGGTCGCAAATATCAGTAACTCAAGGCGGACAGCTTCGTGAAACTACCATATATAAAAATAGGTTAAGCTAAGATTTATGAATCCTCGTAAAGGTTTTTGTCTCGTTACTTATGTTTCTATTGTACGTGCCCGGTTCGTTCGGCGTGATTACGTATAACGCCGAAGGCGCCCGTCTGTGTAATTGAAGCTGCAATTATTTTTAATATAATAATAATATAGTAATTGACATGCCGTAATGGCTGCCGGAGAATGGTCGCAAAAAATACTAATTTAACGTTCGTCAAGCACCACTGGCTTTGTTTTTAAGACATCTTATTAGAGTGTCTTTGTCGATTTACGTTCCATCATCATTAGAAGACCCGCATTGTGATTTGTCAAATGGTTGGTTGATGGCAAGGGATTGATTCTGAGGCTGTTTATGTGTGTTTGTATGTCTGTAAAGTATCCATGGAGCGAGCTATGCTTGGAGTCTCCCTTAGGGATAAGATCAGAAATGATTTAATCCGTAAGAGAACTAAAGTTACCGACATAGCCCGCCGGATCAGCAAGTTGAAGTGGCAGTGGGCTGGTCACGTATGTCGTAGAACCGATGGAGCAGACGTGTTCTGGAGTGGACCGACTCGAAGCGTCGCCCTCCGGCCCGATGGACCGACAACTTGCGAAAGATCGCTGGTGGAGGCTGGATTAGAAAAGCGGAGGACCGGGATATCTGGCGCAAAATGGGGGAGACCTATGTCCAGCAGTGGACTGCGAAGGTTGAATAGAAAGTATCCATAATGTAAGCTTTTGTATTCATTGTGACTAGATGGTGGTGTGAGTGCTATAGATTGTTACAATAAACTAAGCATAAAATACTAACCTAGGTATCAAATACGAAGCGCATTATTCTGGGTTTTTACTATTTATAAACCTGTAAAAATATTATGCTTATGAACTCATCCGCCCACCAACTGCAAAATGCATTTATTATCAAGTAGAGACTGGAAAACATGTTCAAACCTTGATTATGTATAAATTTATGAAAGACGTAGACAAAACATTGAATTTAATTAATTTAGCAAAATAAAACTTAATCCAAGAAAAGTTGCACAACGCTCGATGATAATACTAATGCTGCACTGGCCTTGTATTTAATGTTTGGGTGTTTATTCAAGTTTAGCTACTAATGTGCTGCAGTCCAATGTTTAAAAAATACATTTGTAAAAATGCGCAGATTATGCAGTTATTTCAAGGGTACCTAATTTAATGAATTTATACACTCTAAGTCATTAGTTCATTACTGTCGTAGACTTGCGAGATTTTTTTGTGCTAAAGGTATTATTAAATGAGCATAATTTATCTTATAGAATGTACCGTTAGCTCTTGATTTTATTTTTTACAAACAGTTGGTAGCGTCCTCCTAAAAGTGTATTTTGGAAGATATTGATTTAAAACATTAAGAATAAAATAATACATACCTACAGTGTTGCCTTTTAACGTAGTATTTCAGAAATAACGACAATTCGGTACTATCACACATAACTTTCGCTTGTTCCACATTCATCTTTTTATGACGCTCGTTAGTTTTGGTTACTTTGAATCTGATCTTTCCAATCAAAGTTGATCTTTACTCGTTTAGTAAAAGTTATAATCCCTTTACCAAATTCAAACACATAATTAGCTCTTGTGAATGGGAAATATGTGATCGTGGCACAATACTGATACTTAGTTTTAACTAGGAAAGGCCAATGTTTAAAAATCAAAACAAAATGTACGAAAATGGTTTTCCAACGCCGAACAATTTGCTTACAGCCGTTAGAATCGACATAAAAAAGCACCGTTTTTGTTCTTTACGGATTTAACCTGGCGTGTGCTGTAGCTTCCCACATCGGTGTGAAGTTGTGGTTCGCAGTAACATGTTACAGCCGATACGTGTCGTTGGGCGTTCCGCTAAATGTCCGAGCTACCGGCGCATTTGCGTAGCGACCGACTGCAGCGATTATGCGACTATGCCGGTGCACGCGACAGGCTCTAGCGGGAATACAATGACATGCTGACTGATCAATCAACGAAGCTTCTTCTTTCGATCTGTCAGGACAACTTTTGAAAATTTTCTATAACATTGCAACACTGTGGCGGCACTATTTGTTATCAACTGATATAAATTTAATACCTTTTCTGAATGTAAAGCATTCGATGTATGGTACTTTTAACGATAGTTTAGAATATTGATATATAACAAATTTCTGAGCATTTCAGATTTATTTTTAAACCCAGCCAAATCCTAATTATATCCTTATAACTTCCAAGAATCGACAACAATGGCAAGTCCATTGTCAGATGTATTAATATACATTTTTACTGAAGCAAGTAACTGCAATAAATTAACAAGTTGATACTGAAATCTATATATTTCTATGTAAACATATCTGAGAACTCTTTAAATAATAAAAATTTGTTGCATTTTTTTCCATAAATAAGGAAAGAGCCGCTATTCTTTTACAAAGAGTCGGCGTCGTAACGGACCGGCGTCAACATTCCGCCGAAAAACCGCTTCAAGTGGTCGCCGGGACACTTCACCGTCCTCAATCTTGTTATTAAAACAAATTCCACCGATAGGTGAGCAGATGAAGGTCATGTCGACACATCCTTACGGTATTAGCTGCTCAGCTGGTGGTTTGGTACTGTAATAATAGTCGACTTCAATCCCAAGCTAATTAAATATTATAAATATCCACTGACATTCACTTAGTGCCATCTAGCCCCAAATTAAGCATTAGCCTCTAAGGAAGAAAAATTAAATTTAAATGAAACCAAGCGTAGCGTAGAACGCCCTTCGATGACGTTAGATGGGGGAGAAATTAACAAGCATTGTTTGTTAGAAGATTAATAGAGTATAATTTAAAATAATATAATATCCATCTAGAAAACCCACAAAAAGTGAAAAGATGCCCCAGATCGCTGTCCCTTGTGTGTGACATAGCACATAGTTTAGTATAGTAATAATTAACTTCGCTGCGATAAGATGGTAGGTAGCAAGTATCGACTTCGGCCAAACTTTATGTATTTTTAACAAATAAGTGATTCAATGCATATGATTGGTGATTTAACGTGTTACATAAATACCTTCTTCAAATCTTTAAACAAATTATTGTTAATTAATTAAATTTGAATCAATCAATGATTAAAAAACTAAACCTTTCAAGCGATACGGAATAATAAAAAAACTGAAATGTCTATGTTATAAAAGACTACATTACGAGTACACCACACATCGTTGTGCTTAATACCCGACAAAGTAAAAAAGGCATAAATATCGTACATACCATAACTGACAAATAGATTACTGTTTAAATAGAATGCAAACCCAAAAGGCCTTCTTCGGCGTCACGGTTACCACACGAGGGCACCCAGCGGTGTGTATTCAAAACAAATTACCAAACTTTATAACGTTAATCGGCCTGAATTCGGTAAAGTGATTGGCTTCATCGGTATTTACTTGTGACGCGCAACACCAAAATAACAATCGGATTACTGTTTTCCGGCTTTGTGAACATTAACAAATGGATACCTTTTCTAGTTATTTTAAAGGTTTCAGAAATATTTAATATGTATAAAAAATGTAATGTTATTTAGTCATTAAATATAAGAATTAATCATGTTTGGAGTTTCACTACACAGTTATAACATAACGTAAAATCTTTTTCTAACGTTCCAAATTAAAGCAAAAATAATTCAAAACCGAGATCGGTTAATCATCATATTTTTTCTTGAAAGTGTTGAACATAATGTAACTTTTAATATATCGTTTCAAAGCTAGTATGAGGTCAATTTAAATGTATAAAGACACGTATGTTTGTATGTATGGAAATATGAATGTGGTCGCGACGCGCTCTCTCAGCATTGCGCAACATCCGACTCCCGAATCATAAGGAGAAAGTCACGGCTACTTTTTTGCTATTTTATCGTTCAATCTCTTAATAATATTGCTCGGATGGTTAAACAGACAAAGAGTTTCCGCATCATTGGCTCCTCAAAGTATTTGGCAATTGTAAATTCGCAAATTTAATTAGATAATAACGGCACTTGTCTGATATATTGGTAATTCTAGCTGAATTACAAAATTGCATAAAGTGAAGTTTAATAGATAATAATAGATATTTTATTTAATTATTATTTTGTTTTGTTTCGTGTGTTAAGTGCAATAAAGAATTAAATAAATAAATAAATAATAGATGCATCTTATTATATAACAGAAACATTATAAAATAAATAAAAAATAAATAAACAATCAAATTATAGCAAAAAGCAAACCGTAAACAATAATGTAAAATTAGAACTAACTGTGACATGACATGAATAAAATGTCCTTAAGTAATGGAAACGAGATAATTAGTTTGGCGGTTTAAAAAACTAGTGTAAAAACACGAGTATATTTTGATTATTGTATCAAAAAAATCAATAGAACAACCAGTTTTGTAGCATAGCTAAGTTATAGGCAGTAATCACGAAAAAAAATATTTGACTTAATCAATGTCCTTCATTCTCCTGTATTGTTTGATATGAAAAGAAAACTGTTATTTACAGACAAAAGAATACAAATTCATATAAGAAAATTAAAATAGTGACAGAGTTGAATGGCGTTAAGAAACAGTTATAATTAAATAAATGACTTAGTTGATATTCCAGTGAAGTTAAAGCGAGCAGGTAAGTGGGCCGATCTCGATGCATAGCAAATAGGATTCAACTTAAACCTCGAAACCAGGCTTATAGGCACTTTCTAGACTTTATAAACCGCAGACCACGGATGCCATTGTGGCCGCATTTATAATATCTCATCGGAATTTTAGAGCATATCGTTAAATTTAAATATAATTCAAATTTTCATTGATTGTTGATTGGATAAGAATCAAGGAATGTACCAAATTCCTAGATTGTATTCTTTTAATTCTAAGTCAAAATGGTTAATGGATATTCTAATTGAAAACAAATGAGTGGAGGCATTTGGGACTAACTCGGCTCGGAGAGTAATACTTAATAAAGAATAACCTGTCAGGGAACTGATTGAGAGGGTTTAAATAATTCAAACAAGCATTATTGCATTTCCCGAATGTTAATTTGTCTTAAAGAGATATTTTTATACTCACATACATAAAATAATGCGTTACTTTTTTTAAGTAATGGTGTAGTAATGGAAATGTACAGTCTCATAACATCTTGAAGACTATAATTTACTCGGAAAAGCCCTTAAAATGTTCAAGCCAAGAGTTAGACTTCAGAAATCAAGGGATCCTCTAAAATGTTTTAAATTTAAAGTACTGTTATAATTTTTTTAATTTTTTTATTTTTATTTATTTTATTTGTTTTTCTCAACACAAACATATGACACAGACATTATAAGAACATGATAGATTGTGTGAGACTGATGCCTGATAAAGGTACCTCAAAGGTACCTGAGTTACAGGTCACCAGGCCCACCACCTCGGATCGCCAGGATGTCTTTACAGTATAAATAACTTCAAAATGTATACAATAAATGACAAAAAGGAAACATTAATAATAATGATAGCAATCAACATTGTAATTATGTGTGAGGTTACAGCAATGTGAGTTGCGTACCTACGTGTGATGTGTGTGTGTGTGTGATGTGTGTGTGTGTGTGTGTGTGTGTGTGTGTGTGTGTGTGTGTGTGTGTGTGTGTGTGTGTGTGTGTGTGTGTGTGTGTGTGGTGTGTGTGTGTGTGTGTGTGGTGTGTGTGTGTGTGTGAGTGTGTGTGTGTGTGTGTGTGTGTGTGTGTGTGTGTGTGTGTGTGTGTGTGAGGTGGTGTGTGAGTGTGTGTGTGTGTGTGTGTGTGTGTGTGTGTGTGTGTGTGTGTGTGTGTGTGTGGTGTGTGTGTGTGTGTGTGTGTGTGTGTGTGTGTGTGTGTGTGTGTGTGTGTGTGTGTGTGTGTGTGTGTGTGTGTGTGTGTGTGTGAATGTTTGTGTTTGTATGAATGCTCGAATCAAGTGTGGTGTAGGGGTAATGTGATGAACATGCAACATTTTTTATCTAATAAATATAAAACTTCTATTCTCCATAAGTGTTTATTCTATTTCAATATAGTTATAATTTCCTCTGTAGCATTGTAATTGAGGTCAAGCAGCCACAGGGACAGTTTCCTTCTACATCTGTAACTTGTCAAAGAGTACAGAGAGAGGGCGGTATTGACCTTATTATATAGATATTCACCCAAAAAGCAAAAAAATCTCTGAGCAAAACTTGTATGGAAATATTTTGTGACACACACTGTGCCCTTTCTGCGTTTGTTAACTTTAAGATGTTGGTCATACGGCATAATAGAGTGTTTGTGCATGACAATGGCAAGTATAAACAAATGACGGACTGTGTGCACTTTCCAGTGCTTGAATACATCATAGGTTGGGAAGGTATAAGGAAGGAATGCACTAACCTTTAGAATTGCCCTCTGGGCTCGCTCCACCTTTAATAAATGTGTTTTTGCTGCGCCACCCCACGACAAAATACAGTAGCTCAGCAATGATTGGCAAAGTGACAAGTAAACGGTCCTAATGATTGAGTGACACGCTATATGTCTCAAGGTTTTAAATATATAGATTAGTTTTCTGATCCTAGTGGCTAGAAGGTCGATATGCGCATGAAAATTAAGGTTACGATCCAACATGACACCCAAGTATTTAACCGTGGAAGATGAAGCAAGTTCCGGACAAGTGCAGTGTGATTTGGTTAAGCACGAATTACCATGATATACTAAAGTAAGATGAGAGGGAATTTCGCGGTTTAAGATCGAAAAGGTCATGTATTTGGTTTTTTGGGTGTTAAGCGCTAGAGAACTGTTATGTAACCAGTTTGAAAAAGCGTTAAGTCCTCTCTGAGCATGATGAAAAACTTCGTCCCAGTCTTCACCATGGAACAGTATCGCAGTGTCGTCAGCAAACGCCACCGTTTCTCCATTTCTCAACTTCATCCGACACAATTCATTGATGTAGATGAGAAATAGGGTGGGACCGAGAACACTGCCTTGAGGAACGCCGAAGTTTATCGGCTTCACATCACTGACCCAGTTTTCCACCCTTACCACCTGTTTGCGTCCAGACAGATAGCTGGTGAAGAATTTGTGAGCTACACCTCTTACACCTATCTTCTCCATTCTTTCCAAGAGGATTTCCGGTGAAACGGTGTCAAACGCTTTGCGTAAGTCAATAAAGATGCCCATAACCTTGTCCCCCGCGTCCAATTTACGAACTATAAAGTCAGTGAGGGTATGAACTGCATTATCTGTAGATTTCCCTGATCGAAAACCAAATTGGCAGTCAGAAATGATTTCATTTTTCTCAAGGAAGCCCACCAGTCTCCTGCTTACTATCCGTTCCAAAATTTTAGACACGATAGGGAGCAAGGATATTGGTCTATAATTATCAACAGAGCCCTTGTCGCCCCCCTTGTAAATGGGTATTACAATAGACTTTTTGTAAATGTCTGGGAAGACACCGGATTCCATGGAAAGGTTGCATATAAATGTAATGGGTGTTATTAAAATATCACGATGGCGCTTGATAAGTCTGCCCGAAATAAGGTCGTCACCAGCAGAGCTATTGTCTCGGAGATTCATCACCAGGTTGCCGACTTCCAACTCGTCTGTGGGGGCAAGTACTAATGATTTCGATATAGAAATAGGTACAGTGCAAGAAGTGTTATCCCGAGACTTAAAGTCACTACCAACTTTCATATCATTCACAATACTTTTACCAATGTCAGCAAAGAAAGTGTTAACACAGTTCAATCTGTCGCGTGGACTTCCATCTCTCAAAAGCTCCGACGAAGGGACATTTACTTTATTACTGTGCGTGAATTTTTTTATACATTCCCACAACTTCCTATTATTTTTATTATTTTTGATGATTTCCTCCCTCTCGTATGAACGCCTAACTTTTTTGAGTAGTGAATTACAGAAGTTCCTGTAACGTCTGTATGTCTGGGCTAAGATTGTATCCCCTGGATTCATTATGAATTTTTTATGCAAGTTATCTCGGTTGCGCATGCATCTGAGCAAACCAGGAGTTATCCATGGCTTAAGAATTATTTTTCGTCTAGACACAGGAACAACACGGGTGTTATTGCTAATAGCCGTAGTCAGTGTGTCCGAAAAGAATTTAGCCGCTTCATTAACATCAGTCATACTGTACAGAGGTGACAAATCTAAAGCTCTAATAGTTGAATCTAGTCCATCATGGTCCACAGAACTCTTAAACTTATTGGTAGGTATTGAGCAGACTTTGTCTTTTATCACATGCAGTGCTACACTGTTGTGATCCGTAATGGAAGATTGAATAACAAGGCAATTGACTTCCTTGTTTGACTTGACCATAATATGATCCAAGCAGGTGCGATTATGTGTGGGCACGTTAAGACCTGGGTGGACGTCAAACTCAGCGAGTAAATTCAAATAGTCCCATGACCGTTGATCACCAGTGCCAGGATTGATGTCAATATTAATATCACCCACCAGAAAAATGTGTTGGTAGCTTTTTAAGTTATTTAAAATATTTCTTAAAGAATTTATAAATATAGATGGCTCTTTATATCCGGGTGGACGATATATGGAAATGACAACCGTTGATGAATCAAGCTTGGTCACCAAACAGTTGGCGTCATTGAATTGTGGCTCTTCTATGGATGGATTTATGTTTTGCTTAAAGTAAATAACCACGCCCTCATTTTCATTTTTTCACATTCATGTTATAAACTTTAGTCTTAAAGCTAAAGTTGAATAAAGTAAGTTGGATTGTGCCACATTATTTTAGTGCTCTCGCCAAACCAGTGTGTAATTACAATGAAGTTTCAATGTTGAGAATATCTTCAAAGTTCTTAATACAAATGACATTTATTTACAACATTACATTATTCGGTAACTTAATATATTACACCCTAAACACTGAAAAATAAAAAAAATTAAAACTAAAAAATATAATTAAAAGAAGTCCCTTTCGGCAAAGTTCCGAAAATACTGGCAGCGTTCAAGTTCTTAATGTATCCGCAATTTTCTATTTAATATGGAAATTTGAAAAAGTCACGAATAATTATCGCTGTATGTTTTGTGTACTTCTCAGAAGTTGTTACTATACATATACTATGTTACTTTCGAATTATTTATTACAGTCTTTATTATGACTGTCTTTATGATGATGTATTATTATGACTTTCTCAATATATTGTATATTTTTTACTATCTTTTTTTATTTTCTATTATTATTTTTTATTTATTAACTATATGTTACGTCCGATTTGATGATTACTTTTACTCTTTCAAATTATAAATTTCTCAATATACTGCGTATTTATCTTTAAAAACAAGTATGATTTTCAGCCTGACATTTTCCATATCCTTTTTTATACATATAAATGTATTATTTGTACCCAAAGATACCTACGAAAACGACTTAGCCGCCCTTACAAAATCCATATAAATCTTTCCTGTACTCTATAGAAACCCAATGAGGACTTACCAAGTAAGAAGATCAGCACAGTAACCGACCGCATTGCGGACAGCTTCATTCACAATCACACAGTTGGCTAGAGATACGACGGCTATAGCTACACAGCTAGAGATACAACGGCTATAGCTAATTGGCTGTAATGCCCGCGCGCGGTTGCAGCCAGCGCGATACTAAGCGGCCGGCGAGAGCGACCGCGCTTTTGCTGCGCGCGCGCATTGGCCAACCATCAAGAGGATCCGTTGCAACAATCACCACCAGTGTTGCCAGATAGGGCTGTTTAGCGCCAATTTGGCTATCCTTTTTACTGGGCGAGTATAAGCATTTATTTGTGGTCACGTTTGCTTTATATTTTTTTTATAAAAAATATTAATTCAGTGGAAAATTTTTCAACAAACAACTGTACATTTGCATTGTAACATTTGAATATTACTGATCATCCCTTTTAAATAATTTGAAATTAATAAAAAAATAGTAAGTATTAAAAGGTAATGATTTTTTAAATTTCCCACCTCAAGTATGCAAGCGTCATGACTGGGCTACTTTGGGGCATGTAGCACGCTGCGAGCAGACTACTGGGAAGATGTCTGGTAACACTGATCACCACTTGGACATGTTAATTGGTTGCACATCGCCGCAGCTTCGCCAGAGCAAATATTGTAAAGCCACTGGAGTAGCACAGCTGTCTGTTCAGCTACTTGAACTTGAAGCTTTTGAAACTTTAAGCGGTGACCTTCGATTTTATGTGAATACTCATCATAGTCTTATGTGATGTTTTAATTTGAGGACATAGTGAGATGTTTTGAATGGCTGCTTCAGTCTTTCGTAGGACATACCTACGTATTTGCTATTATCTTATATTATGTTGTTCTAAAATAGTAGCTAAACTATTTTTTATTGTAATATTATGTATTATTGATTGACGACCCATTTGGTGTTGCGGTTGAGAGGTCGGCCGGAACACCAAGGGTTCGATCCTCGGACAGTACAAACATTTGTGTGCATGAACATGTCTGTTTGTAATGGTCTGGGTGTTTTCTATGTATAACATGTATGTATTAAAAAAAAAAAAGAGTATGTTAATCCGTTGTTTAGTACCCATAATACAGGCTTTTCACGCTTAACTTGGGGCTAGATGGCGCTGTGTGAATGTCAGTGGATATTTATTTATTTATTGATCAATCGCAAAGTGTTGTGTAAGGGCTTAAAATGTTTGATTTTTGTATCAATAAATGTCCTATAGTAACTTTTTATCACGAGTAGGTTCTTATTTTAAAAATTTGTTTGATGTTTTCGATTTCACTCAGTATACGTTTATCAGCTTTCTTTTATTAATGATTCCTTTTAATGAAATAAAATCGAAATATGTGATATTAATGTGTGAATTTAAAGTGAGAGTGAACCAAGCAAAGATAAAATATAAGTTCAAATTCTCTCAAGAGTCTTAAACAAGGGCCTGAACAAATTCGCAAAAGTTGTTGAACGCAGAGGTCAAACTTGAAGCATCAATAAATTGTTCCAAACTCTACAGAATGTCCTGTCGTTAAATCTTAGAAAAAAATAATGATCCCTACTTGGTAAAGGTAATTGTTTGCGAATCTTTGGAAATATTTCACTGAATCATAATGAATAAAACCTTGGTCTGCAAGATTAGAATGCATATATATATTTAATTTAGCAATAAATACTTATTATGCAATTTTTTCGTCATAACTCCGACCGGTTTATCCCAAACGCTAAACAATTTCCAAGTTTGACGAGCGTATCGAATTTGTAACTTACGACCGAATTTGGACAAACGAGGACATTTGCTATTAAATTTAATAATAATAAATATCCACTGTCGTCGGCAGAGCGTCGGTGGCTCAATATTGTGGACTGTCGCCCTCCTATCGGAAGGGGTGAGGTTCAAATCCCACCACGTACCAATGTGTTTTCGAATTTTCGAAATTATATGTACGTTATCCGTCGCTCTTACGGTGCAGGAAAACATCGTGTGGAAACATTCATGCACGCCTGCGAACAGATTCAAAGGTTGTGTGTGAAGTCGTCCAATCCTCACTGGGCCCGCGTGGACGACTAAGGCCTAATCAGGGTGATTGTACGTGGTGGTGATAATACGGGTAGGGTCGTGCCCCTCGGTGAGGACGTTTAATGAGCTGATGATGATGTGAAAAATAAGAGGATTTTTCACACAAACGTGCTTTAATCTCTTTTATACTAGTAAATCCAAACGCTTGTCATTTCACTTGGATAGGAAATAACTTATCGAGTTCAACAATGAGCTGGAACTCCGTCGATAGTGACTGTCGCCTCGGCATTGTCTTACAACAAAAACCTTGCGCTGGATGGAAATTACTTTCATCATAATTATTATCGGCACTTCTATATCATGGGAACTTGTGGAATCAAGTCGAATAAAATACAAAAAATCGAGGAATTTTATATTTTTATATATACACGTCGGTGCCTTATTAGTGAAGACTGTTTACCTTCTGATCTGGAGGGCGCTGGTTCAAATCCCGCCAAGTGTCAATGTCTTCTCGATTTTGTTAAATCATATGTACGTTTATCCGACGTTCTTACGGTACGAAGAAATTTAAAGGATGTGCCCGAACTCGGCTAATACGCACTGGGCCCGCGTGGACGAGTAAGGCCTATACATACACTTTACGGGTAGGCTTGTGCCCCTCGGTGGGGGCGTATAATGACCCGATATGATGATGATGAATGTTTTAAATAAATGTTATCGAAATTAATAAATATTTTCATATTATCTCAATTACCTACGCATTAAACATATAGGTACCTACATTTTTCAGACATCGCATTTTTTCAGTAGTAGTAGACAATCCTGTCTCATTAGACTAATTATGTAGCATTATAAATGTACAACATCGAAGATAAACAAAACATTAATCAAACAAATCACCTCGGTAGCATTCAGTTAATATCAACAAGGAACGTCGAAATACTTAAAGTAATCACAAAAACGTGAAGCAGGCCGGTGTACGAATTAAGCAAGACTTGTAGCGAGATGGTCCGCCGCACCCCAGAGACACATTTTCGGATATAATATCCAGCGGTTAGTGACTGGAATATTGAAATAGGTGGCGAGAAGCTACGGCGGATCCAGGGGGAGGGTCATGGGGGTCATGACCAGGGTGTCTGAGCTATTTTTAAGTACTATACTAACGTACATTAACAAAATACTTTATAAGTTCTTAACTTGACATAGTAGTAACTATGTGACCCCCGCCTGGCGCCTAACCTGGATCCGCCCTTGGCGAGAAGCCGCCCTCATTGCTAGCGACATTCGCCGACTTCGCAAAATAACCTTATAATTTAACGCAACGGCTGTACTTGTAATGGATTTCTTCCAGACGCTCTTTCGGTATAACACAATTGTGATGAAAATCGACATTCTCGAGCGTAACAGAATTGTTGTAGGACACATCTGCGCTTGAGCGTCGGTGGCTCAATAGTGTGGACTGTTGTCCTCCTACCGGGAGGACTTCTAATCCCGCCACGTACAAATGTGTTTTTGAATTTTCGAAATTATATGTACGTTATCCGATTCTCTTACGGTAAAGGAAAACATTGTGAGGAAACCTGCGTACGCAGCTTCTCCGCCTGCGAAGAGATTCAAAGGCAGTGCGTGAAGTCAGCCAATCCGCACTGAGCCCGCGTGGACGACTAAGACCTAAACACCTTATACGGGTAGGCTCGTGCCCCTCGGTGGCGACGTTCAATGATCCGATGATGATGGTTAAGTTGTTAGTCTCAATACTATCAATCAACGCCGCTCTGTCATGGTCAGGCGTATCACTTACCATCAGGTGAGCATCCTGACCGTCCTGTACAATTTGTACCATAAAAAATAAATACATTGAGAAGGATTAGTGTACCCGTCGCCATTCACTGCGCTTTGGTTTATTCTTTAACTGCATTTCACACCAGGGTTGCCACCTTTAGGTGAAAAAAAATCGGGACAATCAGGCATCCATCAGTGATGTTCGAAGTTAGATCCAATCTTAATATTATTATGACACTGTCTAAGAAAATGAAACATGTTTTGTATTTGTCATATAAATCTTATAATAATTTAAATGAATCATTTATCCATACGTTTTCATTTTGTTACGAGCTGATTTTAAGAATTCAGCAAGTTTGTTATTTATGATGTTATTTCATTGATCCTATTGCATATTGTCAAAAATCGGGACAAAATTGATAGACTATCGGGACCCGGGACAATGCCTTCGATATTGGGACTGTCCCGGCAAAATCGGGACGTGTGGCAACTCTGTTTCACACCGACCAGGGCTAGCGAACATTGTTTGAGCTCTCACAATGGGAAGGACGTTATTGTTACACTAAAACAATGATATCTGCCTTAATTTGTACGAGTTAATATGGTAATCGAAGTAATTCACTTATGGTAACTAATTAGCTGTTTTTTGTTTCGACACATGCCACGTAATAATGTTTAATTTGTATTGTTTATTTGGAAACTAAACAGTAATTACTAACAATCATGTCGTAACGCTACTAAATACATTACTAACCTACTTAACAAATGATATAATAATATTAGGTACCTATGCAATTAGCTGGACCCTTGATTATCACGCTACGTTTTACTGAGGGCAAAACTGCGAGACTTATATAAAAATTAAAAACACCAAGACCCATACACACAAATGTTTGTACTGCCCGGAGATCGAATCCAGAACCCTTGGTGTTAAAGCCGACGTCTCAGCCATTACAACTTATGGGTCGTCAGAAATTTATGATCATCATCATCATCAGCTCATTAAACGTCCCACCGAGGGACACGAGCCTCCCCGTATAGGGCCCAGTGCGGATCAGAAATTGTGAAGCTTAAAAGTAATAGGTTCCAAGAGCCAGCCCTAAGCATCCGAAGATGCAACAAAAGCCTTAAACCTACGCGAGGTGACGGCGACTCGGACAACGCTTTGAACCTCGGATTTCAGACATTAATTAAATACCCCGCTGTTTGTTGAAGTTAAACACAAAATTATATCACGAACCAACGTGAAGGTATGCTATTTCAAAGGATTATTCTATTGGAATAGCTAGATTCACATTTTGAGCTTTCAGTTTTTGTCACAGATTTCCCAATACAGGAGATGGGGCAAGCCGCGTTTAAAGTGCGACAAATGTAAGCTCAACGAGCATACACTGGCTGCCAGTTTACGCTCTGTAAGACGAGTCAAGACGCACGAATATTAGAAGAAATTAACGTTTTTTTCCAAAATGCCATCCTGTGCAATTGTAACATGCCACCATCGCAATGAATCAGTAAATTTACCAAGAAATATAATAACTTTTCACAGGTAAGAACCGAAAAGAAATTGCGACACTGGGACTGCCTATAAACTTGGCGGCTTGTCCAGTCTAATTGTATATTCGGATGTCTGTGGTTTTTGTTGATATTATATTTAAAGATAAAATCAAAGTTATACTAAGGTACTGAATTAATATCTGTCTAATAGCTGTGCTGTGTGCGAAGACCTGTGCCCTGCGGTGTGCGAAGACCTGTGCCCTGCGGTGAGCCGTTGTGGGCAGGTAGATAATGACTAATATGAACAACATATTGGACCGTCAGTAGCTCAGTGGTGTGCACTGTCGCCTTCCGATCTGGAGGGTACACGATCAATTCCCGCCACGTACGAATATATTTTTTGAATTTTCGAAATTACATGTATGGTAGTTTATCCGACGGTGAAGGAAAACATCGTGAGGAAACCTGCGCACGCCTGCGAAGAGATTCAAAGGTTGTGCGTGAAGTCGGCCAATCCGCAATGGGCCCGCGTGAATGACTAAGGCCTGTACACCCTCGTACGGGTAGGCTCGTGCCCCTCGGTTTAATGAGCTGATGATGATGAACAATATATCATTCAAATACTGAGCTATGGCCATTTTGGGACATACCTACATGGGACACACGAGTTTAGCTTTTTACGCGTAAAATTATGAATTGCTTTTCCTATGACGTTTTGCATATCCTGTATTTTTATTTTTTCTGTTCATTTAGGTAGGTATCATATCTGGTGAATACCGGAAGGCGAGAGCAGGCGCCTGGCCATATGTGTTTGTTGGATATTGTACATAGAAAATGTCATATTAATTTTCAGAAGAAAAAATAACTCCTCTAAATTTATTTTTTTTAGTAGCGAAACTTAAGGTGTAAATCTATACTAATATTATAAAGCTGAAGAGTTTGTTTGTTTGTTTGAACGCGCTAATCTCAGGAACTACTGGTCCGATTTGAAAAAATCTTTCAATGTTGGATAGCTCATTTATCGAAGAAGGCTATAGGCTATATATAATCACGCTACAAGCAATAAAAGCAGAGCAGCAATGAAGAATTTTTCAAAATCCGGGGGATTTTTTCATACTTGGAGCTTCCGCTGCGTACGCTGCGTAAACGGTTACTTTCGCAAAAGTCATGTATGAGAGTATTGTTCCCCTTTTTAAGGTCTACAAACAAGTCCACGACAGCATATGTCTATCTTTAAAGGTTAGTTCCCTATAACATATTTTACACTGATTTTTTTTTATAAATAATATCTCATTTGCGAAAGTATTTTCATTAATATGATATCAATCCTTATCCAAATAAATACTTTATTTTTAAATAAAATAGAGCGTCGGTGGCTCAGTGGTGTGGACTGTCGCCTTCCTACCGGGAGGGCTGAGGTTCAAATCCCGACACGTACCAATGTATTTTCGAATTTTCGAAAAATATATGTACGTTATCCGACGCTCTTACGGTGAAGGAAAACATCGTGAGGAAACCTTCATGCACGCCTGCGAAGAGACTCGAAGGTTGTGTGTGAAGTCATCCAATCCGCACTGGGCCGCGTGGACGACTAAGGCCTAATCACACCCTATACTTGTAGGCTCGTGCCCCTCGGTGGGGACGTTTAATGAGCTGATGATGAAAATAAAATTGCCCTTTACATCATTCAACTTAAATGAATATTTACGAGATATCGCAGTTTTAACTCACCTATATAAACAAAGTAGCGGGTTAAAGAGAGCGTTAGGCCAAAGTAACTATACCACGCGGACGCAGTCGCACGCAAAATCCTAGTGAAATAATATAAGTGATAAATGAATGGACGACACATGTGGTGTAATAGTCGAGACGTCGGCTACTACACCAAGGTTCGATCCCCGGGCAGTACAAACCTTTGTGTGCATGAACATGTCTGTTTGTAATGGTCTGGATGTTTCTATGTATAAATCATTTATGTATTTACAAGAAATATGTTATATAAGTATGTTTATCAGTGATTTAGTGTCCTAACTACAACCTCCTCGCTTAATATGATGATGGCGCTGCGTTGATGTCAGTGGATATTTATCCTTCCATTTTATCTTCCATCTTTCCATTCGTCATATTAGATAAATTTAACAGCATTTTCAAAGAATCACTCTTTAGTATTATATTGCATTAGAAATTAGTTTATTGGTAAATTCTTATTAACCTCTGACCCAATGGTTTAACTTTCACTCAACGAGAAGAGTAATGCCGGTCTAGGGGAAATGATTCTTAACTAAATTAATAAAAATATCATCATCAAAAGATAATAGTAACGTGAGGAGTGATGGCAAGAGGCCCGATGGAATGACTTTAGTTCCGTGGAAGATGGGTCGTCCTTTAGTGTGGGATGCTACTTGCGTCGACACTTCAGCGCCGTCTCATCTTCCACGTAGTTCGTGTGAGGCTGGGTCAGCGGCTGCCTCAGCTGAATTCAACAAAAATCGTAAATATGCCAACCTGACCAACATAGTTTTGTTTGAATCTTTGGCTGTGGAAACGTTTCGACCGTGGGGACCATGTGCCCATCGTGTATATCGGGATTAAGTGAAACGTATAGCCGATCCAACGGGTAGGCTCGTGCCCCTCGGTGGGGACGTTTAATAAGCTGATGATGATAGCCGAATATACAGGTACACAACGCGGTAATGTTGCCAGCCAAAAAGCCAGGGTACAATGTCACAGACTAGGGACAGCAATCTGGAACACCTTTTTTACGTTTTGTAGGTTTATTAGTTTGAGCGTCGGTGGCTCAGTGGTGTGGACTGTCGCCTTCCTACCGGGAGGACTGAAATTCAAATCCCGACATGTACCAATGTATTTTCGAAAATATATGTACGTTATCGACGCTCTTACGGTGAATGAAAACATCGTGAGGAAACCTTCATGCTAGCCTGCGAAGAGATTCGAAGGTTGTGTGAAGTCGTCCAATCCGCACTGGGCCCGCGTGGACGACTAAGGCCTAATCACCCTATACGGGTAGGCTCGTGCTCCTCGGTGGGGACGTTTAATGAGCTGATGATGATGATGATGAGGTTTCTTAGTTAATAGATTTATTATGTTTTTGTACTTATATCTAACAACTAAACTACTTATACAAATAAACACATTCATAATTGTATAGTAATGTTCAAAATAATATAATAATATTCTATTGAATGCACAGAATGCAACAGGAACTGCATTACGATTTGAGCACGGTTTTGATTCAGCTTAGCAAAAATTGAGTTTACAACACATCTTTATGCATTTATGTACATTGTCACGGATTATACAATACATCTTATGTTAGGAAAATCATCAAGAAGTTGGATGTGACCTAAGTAGGCCTCATTTGGCCTTTTTGTTGAGGGACATTAATAAAGATCCACCGACACTTATTTAGCGCCTCCAAAAAAAATTAATACGTAAGTAAGTATTTTATCCGCCGTTTAGTGCCCATAATACAAGCTCTTCGCTCAAACTGAGGCTAGATAGCGCTGTGTTAATTTCAGTATATGTATTTATTTCATTGCTATGTTATTAATGATAGAATGGCAAAACCATAAACATGATTGATATGTTATTAAACACAGTCGTGGTCAACGCAGCGCGCTGTGAGGCGAGTGAAAGTGCATGTGTAGCGACCTCGTGCCCTCCGACCTCAGGCGCGTCCCTTCACAGGCACGATCCGATCACTGTCGCCATCGCGGCGGACAAAGCGCGTAAACCAGAACACACGCTTCCAGACCGAGATTCCGCCCCCTACGGCGGGGGCCTTCGCCACGACTCCCTATAGGTTCGACCAGTCATCGAGTAGCACGAATAGGCGCTACCGTATACTTGATTATCTAGCCACCCCTAAATCGCCATAAACCGAGGTTCGCGTCCCACTCTGGGCCGCCCTTAGGTTCGATGCATACGTTTTTAAGCTAGCCGCTGCGCTCGCCAATTGTCCGGTGGAGCTGTAAAGGCCACCTGCGGCCAACACATATATGTCATTCCGAAAAAAATTCTTCACAGGGTTGTCACTAGCCAATGATTTGAGCTGAGAGCGCAGATGGCTCTTATCTTACGACACTACATACTTACCTATCTGTTATATATTAAAACTCATTTTTGAATATATAAAAATGTGAAGGTTGCTATACGACACCTAAGTGACCAAAATAATTTCTAATCTTGAATTATCTCTACTATACAAAACTACCTACATCTAAAATGTGGCAACCCTATTTCAGAGTTAATTTTTAGTGAGAATTGAATAGAGCCACTCAATTAAAGCAGTGTGAAGCAATATGAAACAAAACAGAATCATGAGATAGGAACATTAGATATATATACGCCAACAACCTGCCTGAATATAAACATGTTGTAAATAGGTAGGTGGCAAGTTTTATTCGTTTTTAGATTACTGATAAAACTCGTTCTCAATGTAGAAAATGTTTGTTTATTGGATTTCCTATGACCTTATTGTCTGTGTCATACTGTTTAGGGTTTATAGGTGTCAACAGAGTCAGTTCCAGCCCAACTCCTAAATAAACGTCGTAGAAGGCCTAGTCGAAATCTTGCTGGGAACTGTGGTAGGCATCTACCTAAATGATGAAACAGAATACGAGCCCCAAAATAAGTTAAATTTTAGTTTAATAATTTAGGTACCAATTAATGCTCTTATGTCCATCTAGGGACCAGGCAATATCCATCAAGTATTTCAAGTGTATACTTGAATGTTTCTGAAGACAGTTATCTCCTGCGAGCAAACAGTCTTACGCTCGGAGGAACAAGACTCCTCCGAGGTCTTACGAGATAACTTTAAATAAAATAACGCTATTTTGATTATCAGGTACAAAGATAGTATTATTATTAAAAAGCTAGATGACTTCCGAAATAAAAAACCATTTATAAAAATGTAAGTTCCCATTTTCGCAACATTAAACTTATATTATAGCCATATATATAAAAGAAAATAAAGTCCAAAACAACAAATTTTATTAATAGCATACTCGAAAGTATTTCCCTACACCGGCTTATCTCGACAAGTGAAAGTTTCTCTTTGTTCATTGGTCGTTCGCGGGCGAACACAGCTCGGACAATCGCAANACGTCGTAGAAGGCCTAGTCGAAATCATGCTGGGAACTGTAGTAGGTATCTACCTAAATGATGAAACAGAATACGAGCCTCAAAATAAGTTAAATTTTAGTTTAATAACTTAGGAACCAATTAATGCTCTTATGTCCATCTAGGGACCAGGCAATATCCATCAAGTATTTCAAGTGCATATTTGAATGTTTCTGAAGACAGTTATCTCCTGCGAGCAAACAGTCTTACGCTCGGAGGAACAAGACTCCTCCGAGGTCTTACGAGATAACTTTAAATAAAATAACGCTATTTTGATTGTCAGATACAAAGATAGTATTATTATTAAAAAGCTAGATGACTTCCGAAATAAAAAACCATTTATAAAAATGTAAGTTCCCATTTTCGCAACATTAAACTTATATTATAGCCATATATATAAAAGAAAATAAAGTCCAAAACAACAAATTTTATTAATAGCAATACTCGAAAGTATGTTCCCTACACCGGCTTATCGCTACAAGTGAAAGTTTCTCTTTGTTCATTGGTCGTTCGCGGGCGAACACAGCTCGGACCAATCGCAAAGGGGACCTTGAAATAAGTTGCACAACGAAAGTGACATGTCAAAGAACCGGAAACTAAGTTGCTGTCAGTTGTTCGAATCGAGGAGTGCGAAATTTAATGGAAATGTTAACTTATTCTTGTTAAAAAGTTTAAAAATAGTTTATAAGGTTTGCTAAAAAGACTTAACAATGTATTTAAAGTGGTTATTCCTACTTGTCCTTATTGCTCAAGGTAAATACTTTTTCAATTTAGTTGGCAACTGAACTAAATTTGCTAAAACTTTCACCCAATGTATTGAACTTGACAAACTTTGCAGACTGTTGGTCACAGGACGAGGACGGACCTTATCGGGGGAAATTCATTGGAAAACTCAACTCTTACCATCACCAGGTAAAGCAACTTACTAAATAACTTCTCCCAAAGTTTCTTGTTGGTTAAAATTATATATTTTTTGTTTATTAAGAGTACCAATTTCTCAAATGACCTTTCTTTTTACAAATGTGAAAATGAATATAATGTATTGTAGAATTTACACTGCAATAACCACAACGGTTTATAGAATCTGTGTAATTTATTTTACACTTTTTTAACTATTTCAGGTGTCCGGTGATGTATATGCAGTGGACGATTGGACAATCCTGTTAGTTAACTTCAACTATGATGGCACAGGAGATGACACCTTCTTCTGGGCAGGAGACTCGGGCAGACCTGGTCCACAAGGTTTCATATTACCCGATCAGCATGGCAAGTAAGTTGCAAATGTTTTTTAAAAATGTTACTTAAATAGTTACTATTTGAAGTTGCAATTAAACAAAAACTACTATGATATCTGACACAGAATAGTAGATTTTTATTGAAGTATAAAAGTACATGAATGTTGAGTCTATGTATATGTTCTATAAATTATATAAGAGATTTACTATTGTTGTCCCCGCTGAATATTTTACATATTTCTTTTTATGTAAATCCAGAGATTTGAGTAAGTATCTTGGCAATTATGTTACAATAAGAAAAATGCACAAGTTGTTCTTATACTTGCTAATTATGCGGAAATAATGACTACAAATGACAGTGACCATTGAGTCATTAGGGAACTTAATAGAAATTCATGAGTTGTAAATCAGCATTAATGTGTTGTTTATTTGATTGCCTGAGTTGTTTTTATTAAAATTAATATGTGTAAAAAGCATAGAATGTAATGGATAACTTTATTTTAATAACAGTTGTAGATACATTTGTAAAGTATACATTATTTCACACACTTAGCTGAACAAAAAAAGGGCAAACCAACATTAATTGTATATTTTGTGTACCAACCACAAATTACAAAAGATTTAAAGTAAATGGATAAATGTTTTATATATACAGATAGCTCATGCCTTTCTTGTGTTATTCCTACTTTAATCCTCAACTATAGGTTTTTAGATAAGTCAGATTACCTTCTAATGTCAAATAATATATACAGAAGTAGTTGAACCCTTTGAATGCATCATAACCAATACATGTTCTAGTGTGTCTGCATCCTGGTGTTGAAAGGGTAAGAAAGAAAGAAAGAAAAAAAACTTTATTCAAATAAATCTGTTACAAATACTTGTGAATCGTCAATTGTTATTATTATTATATTTTTTATGGTTCATAAGAATAAGACAACGCGATATAAATTGCATAACAAAAAAATGCTAATTCTGTGTTCCAGAACCAACATCCTAGAGCGTTACTACAATCAAGACGTGCGTCTAACACTGCCTGAGGGTAAAAAGATCTCTCGGCTGAAATGGCTGGCAGTGTACGACATTGGGAGTCAGAACACGTTCGGCGATGTGGCCGTGCCGGACGACTTCGAGGCCCCGGAGCCGAAGACCGTGGGCCCGCTCGTGGGGAACGGGGCCTCTAGTGGACCTGTGCAGGTGCTGGATGCTGCTACTTTCTTGTGAGTATAAAGTCTATAAAAAGGTTCCATAATTAGGGAGGTATCTCTAAATTGTTCTCACTCATTTACCTATATTCATTTAATCACCTCAACCTTATTATAAAATAATTGGAGTTCAGAAACTATTTAATGACCTTATCTACTTATCTTAATGCATATATGTACGAGCAGGAGTGGTTTATCCAGCTCGATGGTCGAAAATATACTGGCGGGAAACGTAGGTTGTAAGGCGAGGCCTCTCAGACCAGAAAAGAAAATAATAATAAATGAGACTCAACACGGACGGTTGAACTCTAGTTTATTGGTTAATAATTATGGTTCGAGTATATGTATAAATATTCGATATGTACACATATGAACGTATATCGCAGTGTGCTGTCGGTGTAAGAAGTCGACGCGGAACTCTGCGAGTCCATCAGTGAGGTCGTGTCGTGTTGTAACTGCGGTGTTGCTGATGGCTGCAGAATGTTCGACGTGGCTCGAACAATGTATTTAACTCAAAGATGGCTGACTGACAGTGATCTGTCAACGCACAGTCCAAACCACTGGATGGATCGGGTTGAAATTTGGCATGCAAGAAGATGTTATGACGTAGGCATCCGCTAAAAAAGGATTCGATAGTTAACATCGACCAATCCGTATTAGTGGGTTACGGCCCAATCCCCCATGGCTATGCTGTGTGCAAAGGCCACTCTGTACAGTGGGACGTCACAAACTGATAATGATGACTGCTTCCAGGATCCCAGAGTTCAAGTACGACGGGAAAGGCAAGGAGGTGTACTTCTGGACGGGCGTGGGGCCACAACCCTCACCTAGAGGGATCAAAATACCTGACGAGTTTGGCTAGTAAGTACGATAACTCGTGACAAATCTTAAACTTAGTAGGGAAATCTGTTGGTAGCAGTAGAAAGTTTAAATATAAAGTTAAACATAGGCATGTTGAACTTATTATTTTAAAAAAATATTTAATCAACATCATCAGCCCATTGAAAGTCCCCACCGAGGGACACGAGCCTACCCGTACGCAGGAACATAGGCCTTAGTCGACCACGCGAGCCCAATGCGGATTCAAAGTGGTCGATTCGACGCACAACCATAAATCTCTTCGGAGGCGAGCGCAGGTTTCCTCACGATGTTTTTCTTTACGAAAGTCCAATACACATTGGTACGTGGTGGATTTGAACGTGCTCTCTTCCGGTCGGAAGGCAATAGCCCACACCATTGCGCCACCGAATAAAGAACAAAATCATGCATCAATCAATGCAATGCATGATTAGGGACGTAAGCTGTTAATGGTGAAAATTATTTATCCATCCATGGTCTAATGGTCACATTGGGTTTAGATCCCTGACCCGTGGGTTCGAATCCCGTTGGGAAATGGTATAGCTATCCTGTGCGGGAAGGCCTGTGCTCTGCAGATAAGCTAATAATGTTGTTCTGTGTTGTGCGAGAATTGGCGTGCCCAGATATTATGAGTAGGGTCAGCAAAGTGAGTGACACTAATCGCAAAAACAATAAATAATTCACATTTTTGACAAATTAAGTGCTGTTGTTAACATCAGATCGCCTATGGTTTCTCATCTGTAGAAAGTGGACTCAGTGGGAATCGTTTAATATGTTGGTTTTCTTCGTCTTAGCGTATCGATAGCAAAAACAATTAAATCGTAGAAGCCCAAAAGCCAGCCACGGCGACAGCGCTGTCCGCAGCCGTCATCAAATCCTGCAGAGAACTTAGGCAAGCAGGACACGACATAAGGTCAAGAAGAAGATCAAGGCCGCCCGAAAACCCCCATCTGGCTAAATTTTCCCTACTCCGACCTGTCAGAGTCCGAAGCCTATTTAAAGACTTCCAGGTCGGCCAAGACAATTCATCGCCAGGGCCTCTCAAAAATGGGGACAAAGGGATTCGGCAAAGTAAATATATCTTGCACGTAATTGTGCATGGGGTGTCGAGCGTCATTGTCCAATTCAGCTCTCTCAAGGGAGCCAGCCACACGTCTACGGATACTCGGGGGCGCAATACCTGCTAGTGGGTACATAAGGTCCAAAGGAGTCGGCTTTAGACAGCCTGTTATAATTCGACATGTCTCGTTTAACGCAACATCCATCGATTTTGCAATATGTACGTAATGTTTCGGGTTGTGTGAATGTACAGGATATGTTGTATATGTGGTGTGCACGGCAGTGTGTGCAGATAGGCTAATGATGTGTGTCGCGCAGCCTGGAGCCGCTGGGGCGGTACGCGGGCGAGGACGTCCGCCTGCGGCTGGCGGGCGGGCGGGCGGTGTCCGAGGTGCGGTGGCTGGCCGTGTGGGACGCGGCCGCGGGGCAGGCGCTGGCCACGGTGCTGCTGCCCGACGCGCTCAACGTGCCGCCCTCGCTCACACGACTACACACCTACAGGTACACACACCACTCAACGTGCCGCCCTCGCTCACACGACTACACACCTACAGGTACACACACCACTCAACGTGCCGCCCTCGCTCACACGACTACACACCTACAGGTACACACACCACTCAACGTGCCGCCCTCGCTCACACGACTACACACCTACAGGTACACACACCACTCAACGTGCCGCCCTCGCTCACACGACTACACACCTACA
Organism: Leucinodes orbonalis; assembly: GCA_019425675.1. NCBI lineage: Eukaryota > Metazoa > Arthropoda > Insecta > Lepidoptera > Crambidae > Leucinodes > Leucinodes orbonalis. The sequence continues at coordinate 36,194 of PQWD01011029.1, read as the reverse complement.
GGTACACACACCACTCAACGTGCCGCCCTCGCTCACACTACACACCTACAGGTACACACACCACTCAACGTGCCGCCCTCGCTCACACGACTACACACCTACAGGTACACACACACTCAACGTGCCGCCCTCGCTCACACGACTACACACCTACAGGTACACACACCACTCAACGTGCCGCCCTCGCTCACACGACTACACACCTACAGGTACACACACCACTCAACGTGCCGCCCTCGCTCACACGACTACACACCTACAGGTACACACACCACTCAACGTGCCGCCCGAGCTCACACGACTACACACCTACAGGTACACACACCACTCAACGTGCCGCCCGAGCTCACACGACTACACACCTACAGGTACACACACCACTCAACGTGCCGCCCTCGCTCACACGACTACACACCTACAGGTACACACACCACTCAACACTGCTTAACGTTATGGAATGCTAGCTTATGCCCTCAACAATTACTTTAGATTGTGAATGCTGGCTTATGCCCGCGACTTTGCTTAAATTTAGGTACCTCTTTTCTAAATTTAGAACACGTAATATTTTATCTTTTCCACCGTTATGTGGTCTCATTTGGGGTTATATATATTCTATTTATAATATAATATTCTATTTATATATATAGATATCAAAAAAGTCAATTCTTTTGCTGTGACCCTCTAGTTGCTTCATCATCATCACCAACTTATTATACGTCCCCACCGAGGGCCCCGAGCCTACCCGTATAGAGTGATAAGGCCTTAGTCGTCCCCGCGGGCTCAGTGCGGGTTGGCCGACTTCACGCACAACCTTTGAATCTCTTCGCAGGCGTGCGCAGGTTCCCTCACGATGTTTATCTTCACTGTAAGAGCATCAGATAAACATACATATAATTTCGAAAATTCGAAATGACATTGGTACGTGGCGGGATTTAAACCAGCGGAGGCAACAGTCCAAATCAATGAGGACCCGACGATCGAGTTTTAGAGCACCAATTGCTTAAACAAAAAAAATAATAGTATACATTTTTCTTTCGCAATATTAAAACAGTATGTTTACATAAATAACTGATTTTGATGTGTGGTAATAATACTAAGAAGTGTTGCCCAAATAGCGCCCAAAGAGCGCAAGACCAAGACCAGGTGTATTGGCGCATGACCAAGACCAAGACTGGCTAAGTCTCGTCTTGTTCTTGCATTTGGGCAACACTAATACTAAGTAATCCGTACATGTTACAGGAGCAGCCTCCCGAACTGCAAGCAACTACATCGAGACTTCCAAGTGTCGTGGGAGAAATTCGGAAACCAAATCACTATTGAGCTCGCTGCCAAGGTACTTTAATTATTCAATTCCATTCTGTATATTCAATGTGGTGTTTTTTTTATCTCCATATGACGTTGTCTTTAAGTTCATTTGTTTTGCTATAAGTTGCAATAATTTATCCTTTTTACCTTTTTGTCCAAATGTAGTAAGTGGAATTACCGGGTATAAGAGATCTTACATCTGTTGTTGTCGGGCGCAGTGCGGCATTGATGGAGGATAATAACTGTGTATCAGTTGTTGGTTTCCTTCAATGCCGCTCTGTCATGGTCAGGCGTCATCATCTGCTCATTGTACGTCCCCACTGAGGGGCACGAGCCTACTCGTACGCGGGTGTACAGGCCTTAGCCGTCCACGCGGGCCCAGTTCGGGTTGGCCGACTTCACACACAACCTTCGAATCTCTTCGCAGGCGTGCATGAAGGTTTCCTCACGATGTTTTCCTTCACCGTAAGAGCGTCGGATAACGTACATATAATTTCGAAAATTTGTACCTTCGCCCTGCCGGTTGGAAATCAACAGTCCACACTATTGAGCCACCGACGCTGTCACGGTCAGGCGCAACGGCGGATCCAGGGGGAGGGTCATGGGGGTCATGACCTCCCCTAAGCTATTTTTAGGTACTATACTAATGTACATTAACAAAAATACCTTATGAATTCTTAACTCGACCACTACTATGTGACCCCCTTCTGGCGCCTAACCTGGACCCGCCTTTGGTCAGGCGTATCACTTACCATCAGCTGAGCGTTCGGACCGCCGTGTACACTGTGTAACATGAAGTATATGTCCCCGCAGGTGCAGAGTGAGGAGTACATGGCGTTCGGTATGTCGGGCAGTGGCAGCGGGTCCCGCATGGTGGGCGCGGACGTGGCGGTGGCGCGCTGGGACCCCGCCGCCCGGAGGGGACTCGCCACGGACTACAACATCTCCGACACCGCGCCCGTCAGCACTCATACACATATATATATACATATACTAACAATTTATATGTCTGTTGGTTATACATAGATAGATAATTATTTATTGCACACAACAAATAATACACTTTACAAGATTCTGCACAGGAAAAAGGTCTTCCTGACAACCGACTTATAATGGAAGCCAAAATAACTGTTTTAAAACTTGTTCGTCTGCCTGATTGTTCCGAGTAATCTCTGAAATGGCTGGATCGATTTTGAGGGAACTTTTCTGGCAAGTAGCTGATATATTGAGAAAGAACCTGGACTAATTTATTTCAGAAAAAAAATATGAAAATTAAAGTACCGCCCGGCGCGCTGCTGACTTGCCTGAGCTGCTTACTTACTTACTAAAAGAAGCGATATGAATAAAAATATGTTAGCTGACACCCTGAATAAACACAAAGGCTACGTTTCTTCTGCGAGAGAATATCTTTTACCGCTGGGAGAGCTAATCTTATACCTCCCGCAGTAAGATGATATCGTCCACATTGATATTTTTTTTCTGACTGACTACTGGTGTTGGTCGCAGATGGGCTATTCAGCTTCCAACCTCGGATTAGGACGTTGTGGGGAGGGTGCAGATGTTTGTAGAGAGAAGCTATATTTACTAGGTGGTAGACTCGGTACTGGGTCGTCTACGTACCACCGCAGTGCCGTGATATACGAATTGCAATGAAAAACCGGGAGACTGAATAAAACCAGTATTCGGTGTGTACTCCGATGTATTTAATCTATTAAATAACTCACAACTGCGCTTATATGCTAACTTTTACCTATATATTAGGGAGGTTGGCTATACACTTTTGTGTACAAGTACATAAGACTCGTATTTGCTGGATAGTTATCTGGCACTGCGGTGGTACCACAGACATCCGGATATACAATTAGACTGGACAAGCCGCCAAGTTTATAGGCAGTCCCAGTGTCGCAATTTCTTTTCGGTTCTTACCTGTGAAAACTTATTATATTTCTTGGTAAATTTACTGATTCATTGCGATGATGGCATGTTACAATTGCACAGGATGGCATTTTGGAAAAAAAACGGTAATTTCCTCTAATATTCGTGCGTCTTGACTCGTCTCACAGAGCGTAAACTGGCAGCCAGTGTATGCTCGTTGAGCTTACAGTTGTCGCACTTTAAACGCGGCTTGCCCCATCTCCTGTATTGGGAAATCTGTGGGTGGTACCTACCTAGACGACTCAGTATCGAGTCTACCACTAAGTAAACATGCAGTGTTGACGGAACAACGCTCGTCACCTGAGACAATAGATGTTAAGAATATGTTAGGTATTTTAGACCCAGTAAATTACCGGGTATTATTTTATACCCGGTAATTTTACTATAGCAAGATTTTAAGATTTATTTTAGCAATAAATTCACAAGTAGGTGGTAGACTCGATACTGAGTCGTCTAGGTAGGTACCACTGCAGTGCCAGATATCATCCCGTGAAATTGGAGTGTTATGCATTTTTGTGTTTCGGGATGAGGGCACTGTAGCTAGTGAAATTACCGGGTATGAGAGACCTAACATCTACTGTTTCTGGTGACGGGCGCAGTGCGGCATTGATGGAGAATCATAATTGTCTATCAGTTGTTGGTCTCCTTCAATGCCGCTCTGTCATGGTCAGGCGTATCACTTACCACGCGGTGAGCGTCCTGACCGTCCTGTACACTAATAACATAAAAAAATCATGGTCAGGCGTATCACTTACCATCAGGTGAGCGTCCTGACCGTCACGTACACTAATAACATGAAAAATCATGGTCAGGCGTATCACTTACCACGTGGTGAGCGTCCTGACCGTCTTGTACACTAATATCATGAAAAAACATGGTCAGGCGTATCACTTACCATCAGGTGAGCGTCCTGACCGTCATGTGCACTAATAACATGAACAATCATGGTCAGGCGTATCACTTACCGTCAGGTGAGCGTCCTGACCGTCATGTACACTAATAACATGAACAATCATGGTCAGGCGTATCACTTACCATCGGGTGAGCGTCCTGACCGTCATGTACACTAATAACATGAAAAATCATGGTCAGGCGTATCACTTACCATCAGGTGAGCGTCCTGACCATCATGTACACTAATAACATGAAAAATCATGGTCAGGCGTATCACTTACCATCAGGTGAGCGTCCTGACCGTCATGAACACTAATAACATGAACAATCATGGTCAGGCGTATCACTTACCATCAGGTGAGCGTCCTGACCGTCATGTACACTAATAACATGAACAATCATGGTCAGGCGTATCACTTACCATCGGGTGAGCGTCCTGACCGTCATGTACACTAATAACAAAAAAACATGGTCAGACGTATGAATGGGTATTGTAATGTGTGCAGTGCGTGCAAGTGTTGGGTGCGTGGCGCGGGGTCTGTCGCGACGAGGTGTTGGGCGGCTCGGACTCCAACCAGGTGTTCACCGCCAGCCAAGAGGACGGACTCACGCGCGTCTCCTACCGCAGGGAACTCAAACCATGTATGTATTGCACCATATGTACCTCCTTTATTGAATGCCGAATGTTTTCGAAAGATGTTTTTATTTGTAAACTAACAATTTTATGGGCAATATTTATTCGGGATACCAACAGCACTAAAACAGTTTGTTGAATTACAATTTCAAGTACAAGGTCTAAGCTATTGATAGGTAAAGCAAAGCCTGAAATAAACATATTTATTGCACTCATCATCAGCTCATTAAACGTCCCCACCGAGGGGCACGAGCCTAACCGTACAGGGTGATTAGGCCTTAGTCGTCCACGCGGGCCCAGTGCGGATTGGACGACTTTACACACAACCTTCGAATCTCTTCGCAGGCGTGCATGAACGTTTCCTCACGATGTTTTCCTTCACCGTAAGAGCGTCGGATAACGTACATATATTTTTCGAAAATTCGAAAATACATTGGTACGTGTCGGGATTTGAACCTCAGCCCTCCCAGTAGGAAGGCGACAGTCCACACCACTGAGCCACCGACGCTCTATTTGCACTCAGAAATATGAAATTATAGATATATTTAATCACCATCATCAGCTCATTATACGTCCCCACCGAGAGCCCCGAGCCTCCTACCCGTACGCGGGTGTATAGGTTTTAGTCGACCACGCGGGCCCAGTGCCCATTGGCCGACTTCACGCACATTTGAATCTCTTCGTAGACGTGCACGGGTTTCCTCAGGTTGTTTTTTTTTTCACCGCAAAAGAGTCGGATAACGTGCATATAATTTCGAAAATTAGAAAACACATTGGTACGTGGCCGGATTTGAACCTGACCTCTCCCGATCGAAAAGCGACAGACAACACCATTGACCCACCGTCGGCATAATTGGCGTCGTCATCAAGTCTTTGACATACACACCCTTTATACTAAGTGATTGTCATGATAAGTAAGCATCAGTAGCGAATTGGGTATTTGACACCACTAATCATTGACGCACTTTTTATGGACTGTCAAAAGAAACGTTTCCATATATTTTGTATGAGATTATTGATATGTGACGTCATTGCTCACTATCATCAATTGACCTAATATTTATTGGTTTCAGTGTATTTAAAAATACAATACTCGTATTGCAAATAAACAAAAGTGATCAATGAAACGACATATAAAATATGGTGCGCTTTTAAAAAAAAAAGTTTGGTATTTTATTGCGGATGGTGGAGAATACCGAATTGATGTAAGCCTTCCGACCTGGAGGGTGCAGGATCCAAATCCCGCCACGTGTCTATGTATTCTCAAATATGCACGTTTATCCGACGCTCTTGCGGTGAAGAAAAAACATCCTGAGGGAACCCGCGCACGCCTAAAAGAGATTCAAATGTTGTGCGTGAAGTCGGTCAACCGGCACTGGGCCCGCGTGGACGGCTAAATCACCCTATAAGGCTAGGCTCGTGCCCCTCGGTGGTGACATATAATCAGCTGATGATGATGATGAGGGTTGTTAGAGAGTTGATGTTGCGTGTACAGTCGAGGCGCTGGACCGCGAGTGGGTGGTGGGTGTCCCGGCGTACGTGGTGTGGGCCGTGGGCCGCCTGGACCCCGCCGGGGAGCCAGGCCTTCATCGCCTGCGGCCAAGAGGAGACGTAGCCATCATGCTGGAGGCCAGCCCGCCTACTAACGACTGCTTCAACTTTACCGTGTAAGTGCTTATTTATTTATCCAACGAAAGAAACATACAGCTTGAACGTGTAACTCAAAGTCAAACAACACATTAAGCCAAAAAAGTTTCCAGCGTTAAGTATTACATAGCGCAGTTTGTCTCATATACTTGTTCGTTTTGACACCGAACTGTTCGTGTTACAAACATTTAGTAATGGCACAAGTAACGGCTGAGATGTCGGCAATTACACCAAGGGTTCCGAGTTCGATTCCCGGGTAGGTCAAATCGAATTATAACTGTTTATCAGTTATTGGTCTCCTTCAATGCCGCTCTGTGTTGGTCAGGCATATCACTTATCATTAGGCCCTGACTGTCCTCAGTGGCGTGCACTTCATATATGCCAATAAGCAATATGTCCCTGTGAATGATCCCTACTTATTCGCCCATTTCGTCTACAGATTTGATACCATAGGCGATAACAATAGCACTTAATTTGACAAAAATAAAGTATTGATTGTTTTTGCGATAAGTGTCACTCAGTTTGCATACCCTATATAATGTCTGCGCACGCTACTGACTGTCCTGTTCACTTCGTAACATTTTTTTTGTAAGAAAATGGTAACGTAAATGTAATATGTAGGGGATCGGAGGTGTCTCTCCCCCCATGGGAGACGGCGGAGCTGTTCGATCCATCTCTACGTGTGTTTACATTCCGACTGGGGCCGTCGGGAGGCCCGCGGGGCCTGGCGGGTCGCGGCCGGGCCCCGGCCCTGGCCTGGTACGTTAATGGACAGCTCGCACCTGATCTACAGTTGAGGAGAGGACTGCAGTATACGTTTAAGGTATGCACATACTTAATGCTTGTATTAATGAAGATTTATTCCAGACTATCTGTTCCTTGTGGTATTTCTCGCGTTATAAGATATTCTTCCGCAGTAAAATATAACCTAAAAGCGCGGTAAAATGATGCGCTATTTTTCTAAAAAGAAATGTTACTCAATTTTTTTAAAAATATTTTCTAAAATTAAAGTAGCATTTGTTCTTCCTTATTACATCAACTACCTGCCAAAAAAGTCAAGTCGAAATCCATCCAGCCGTTTCAGAGTTTACTCGGAACAAACATAGAGACACGTATGCCAAAATAACAATTTTGTAATCTCGAAAACGGCTGAATATATTTGAACGGCACTTATTATGGCAGATGGCTGATGCAATAAGAAAAACATAGGGTAATTTTTTAAAAAACACAACTTTTTATTCGGAAAAATAAAGCAATGTATTATCGGGATATCTGACGCAAAATGAGGGACACCCATGTCCAGCAGTGGACTGCGATAGGTTGAAGAGAATGGACGAATAAAAAAATACCGATGAAGTCTCGCTAACAATAAAGTGGGATAATAACTGATAATATTCGTGCAGTTTTTGTATTGAAAACCACAAATTATTAGGACATTTTGCGCGCATCTGTCAGTTCGCAGCATGAAATAGCATGTTTGTAATTTGGATAATATCTAAAAAAGAGCATGGCTTGTGTTGTGAAACGGTGCAAAAATTGCAGCAGAAAACAATCCAGAAACTAGCTATTCTATCAGTACATACATATAAGAAAATATTGTCAAAATTTCATCATAGACAGTAGCTGTCATTTCTGGGACTCCTGCATCAATGACAGTCCGTCCGTTTTTTATACGTGTGTGCGATATTTTAAGACATTTGAACCGTATGCTGAGTAGATATTTGTACCCAGGTGTACGGCGGGAACAACCCGCACTCGGCGACGGAGTACCACCCGCTGATAGTGACCGCCGAGCCAGGAGGCGGCCTGGAGAGACTGCCCGACGCCGAACAGAGGAAAAGTCGCGTCCTAGCCGGCGTACACACTCCCAGGAGGGCCAGACTCGCGCCCACCGCCGGTAAAATAAATGATAATAATAATCATCATCATCATCAGCTCATTAAACGTCCCACCGAGGGGCACGAGCCTACCCGTATACGGTGTATAGGCCGGCTTGTATTTCACGCACAACCTTAGAATCTCTTCGCAGGTTTCCTCACGATGTTTTCCTTCACCGTAAGAGCGTCGGATGACGTACATATACTTTTTCAAAAATTCGAAAACACCAACAATAAAATAAAGTAATTTATTTTTATTAACTATGTTTGGCTTAGTTTTTGATTATGTTTATTTTACTAAAAAATATATAAATAAACATGTTTCGACGACCCATTTGGTGTTGCGGTTGAGACGTCGACTGCAACACCAAGGGTTACGGGTTCGATCCCCGGGCAGTATACACATTTGTGTGCATGGACATGTCTGTTTATAATGGTCTGGGTGTTTTCTATGTATATATTTACAAAAAAATTACATCAGTATGTATATCCGTTGTTTAGTATCCATACTATAGGCGCTGTGTGAATGTCAGTGAATATTTGTAATAAGAATTTTTTATTTATATTTTATATATAAAAATCTCCCAATGATGGGGGTTGAACCATATCGACGAACTTGTGGCTAAAGCAGATATGGTTTATTTATTTTATTCTATTGAGAGGAATTTTCTGACTTATCTACATGTGTTAAGGATCGCAGCTTTTTGTAAGAGAAGTACCCTACTTCTTCCTACTTTAGTAGGTGGATTTGAAAGCTGTTGTAGGCTTTTGGGTATTTTGTATATTTTGACGTGCATAAGTGTTATTAGTCAGTGTAATTGGTATAATACTGCGTTGTATACTGTCAGCGGGCCCGCTGTGCCTCGGCCGCGAGAGCCCGTGGTCGTGGCGGGCGTCGCTGGGCGCGTTCCGCGGCTACAACCGCTCGCTGCAGTGGCGCTGTCCCCCGGCCGCGCCCGCCGCGCTACACCTGGCGCCCAACTCCTCCTGGCCCGACCTCGTCTACTACGAGTCCTTCACGCACTACGGTAACCGCACACATACACTGAGACACATGCACACACACACATACACTGAGACACATGCACACACACACTTTACACACGCATTTTAGAAATTTCATCCTCACCACCTAGGAGAATGAAATTATCTTTACATTGTGGTTGTTTTACCACATCATCAGCTTCTACCGGCCGACTGCATAGCTATGAAAGTTTAAGCTGTAACCAACCATCTAGGGTCAATGCGAATTGCAACAACACGGGTATTCACCACTGACCCCTTGTGGAATCAGACAATCGTAGCGTAGGATGGCCCGACGACTTGCGAAAAATCGCTATTGAAGGTTGGATGAGGAAACCCAGATCGTACAAAAGTAGAGACGGAAATTGAGAGACGACCGAGAATGCATTATCGGGCAGTACCACTATTTTCTACATCCTTAGATTGTCTGAAAAATTAAAGTTTGAAATACAATAAAAAATTATAAAAATTAAAATAAATCATAATATATCAAATTAAATCCAATTCACTTGAATCCTTTTTGATAATATACACTTATTATTCAATAACTAATGTGCAAATAACAAATTTGCGTAAATACGTCCAAATACGTTATACGTGTTCGCAATGTTGCAGGCATGGGCGGGCGCATCTTCGTGGTGGACCGCCATCGGCGGAACATCGCCAGGAAACCCGCCTCCGCCGCCACAAGCTTCGTCCACACACGCCCACTGTTGGCCTACACGCTCGTCGCATGCTATTTCATATTGTTTTAAGCTAAAAACGCCAGGGATCCAGTTGTTTCTGACTGCTAAGTGTTATTGGCGTTGAAAGGGTTAATGAAAGATAGGGAAAATGAAGTGCGACATAACTTAAGTGTTGCGTGATTAAGACGAAATCTTTAGAACATGACTACAAATTATATTGCAACGAAGCTGTCGTCCTGCAAAATTGATGATAGATTTGAAACGATTAAAAAACAGATCATAACATCTCACATTTGATATATCCTTAGACTTAGTCTCTTTTTTAAACTTTCATCAAAAATATAATTTTAAGAAAAAGGTTATTCCCGTTAAAGTATCCATGATTACTTCAAACAGATATGGGTGTGGGGTACGGTGGGCCGCCACGAGGTGTGCGGGCGTGTGTGTGTGTGTGTGGGTACCGGTTGAGCGCCACGAGGTGTGCGGGCGTGTGATTGTGTGTGTGGGTACCGTTGGCCCACAGAGGTGTGCGAGGGCGTGGAGTGTGTTGTGTTGAGGTACCAGGTTGAAGCGCCACGGAGGTGTGCGCGGCGGGTCGTGTTTGTGTAATGTGTGGAGGGTACCGTTGAGGCCACAAGGTGTGCGAGCGTGTGCCTGGGTGGTGTGGAGGTACCGGATGGCGCCACGAGGTGGCGGGCGTGAGGTGGTGGGGGTACCGGATTGAGCGCCACAGGGTGCGGGCAGGTTGTGTGTGTGTGTGTGGGTACCGGCAGGTGATTCGAGCGCCACCGAGGTGTGCGGTGCGTGGATGTGTGTGTGGTGTGTGGGTACCGGATTGAGCGCCACGAGGCTGTGCGGCGTGCGGTGGTGTGTGTGTGGGACGGGGTTGAGCGCCACGAGGTGATGCGGTGCGTGTGTGTGTGGTACGGTTCGGCGCGACGAGCGGTGCGGGGCGTGTGTGTGTGCGGTACGTTGAGCGCACGGAGTGTGCGGGCGGGTGACGGGTGTGTGTGACCGGTTGAGCGCACCGAGGTGTAGCGGGGCGTTGGTGTGTGACTTGTGGGTACCGTTGGCGGCCACGAGGGTGCAGGGCGTGTCGGTTGTGTCGTCTGCTGGGTACCGGTGAGCGCCCGCAGGTGGCGGGTGTGTGTTGTGTGTGTGAGGGTAACCGGTGAGCGACCGAGGTGTATGCGGGCGGTGTGTGTGTGATGTGTGAGGTCCGTTGAGCGCCCGAGGTGTGCGGGCGGTGCTGTGTGGAGCTGTGGAGGTACGATGAGCGCCACGAGTGTGCGGGCGTCGGTGTGTGGGTACCGGTTGAGCGCACGAGGTGTGCGGGGTGTGTTGGGCGGTACCGGTTTGAGCGCCACGAGTGGTGTGACGGGCGTGTGTGTGTGTGTGTGGTCCGGTTGAGCGCCCGAGGTGGGGGGCGCTGTGTTGTGTGTGTGGTACCGGTTGAGCGCCACGAGGTGTGCGGCGTGTGTGTGTGTGTGTGGGTACCGGTTGAGCGCCACGAGGTGTGCGGGCGTGTGTGTGTGTGTGTGTGTGGGTACGGTGGAGCGCCGAGGTGGCGGGCGGTGTGTGTTGTGTGAAGGGTACCGGTGGCGCCCACAGAGAGTGTGACGCGGCGTGTGGTGATTATTGTGTGTGGTCCGGTTGAGCCGCACGAAGTTCGGGCGTGTGTGTGTGGGTACCGGTTGAGCGCCACGAGGTGTGCGGGCGTGTGTGTGTGGGTACCGGTTGGCGGCCACGAGGTGCTGGGCCGGGGCGGGTTTTGTTGTGTGTGTGGGGGTGGGGGGGGTGGGGGCCGGTGGGGGGTGTATGTGGGGAGGGGGGGGGGGGTTTTGGGGGGGTGGGAGCGGGGGGTGGGGGGGGGGTGGGGGATTGGGGTGGTGGGGGGAAAAGAGAGGGGTGGGGGGGGGGGCGGGTTTTGTGGGGGCGGGGGTGGGGGGTGGGTGGGGGGGGGGGGTCGGGGGTAGGGGGGTGGGTTGTTACCGGTTAGCGCCACGAGGGTGCGGGCGGTGTGTGTGGGTAACCGGTTGGCGCCACGCAGCGGTGGGCGTGTGTGTGTGGGTACCGGTTGAGCGCCACGAGGTGTGCGGGCGTGTCCCCGAACTTGTTGGGCTGGTCGAGGTGTGCGCCGGCCCCCAGCAGCGCGTGCACGAGCTCCGAGGAGAAGTTGTAGGGATGCGCGCCACGATCGCAGCGGCCGTCGAACCGCGCCTCCCGTTGCGCCACCCTGCAGGCTGGTGGGACCCAGCGGACTATTATGCACGACTATTG
>PQWD01011029.1:0-21887 GCA_019425675.1 Leucinodes orbonalis | reverse complement strand
ACTTTAACATTGCTGAGTGGGCCCCTATTCAGTGGGTAATACACTTTAACATTGCTGAGTGGGCCCCTATTCAGTGTAATACACTTTAACATTGCTGAGTGGGCCCCTATTCAGTGGGTAATACACTTTAACATTGCTGAGTGGGCCCCTATTCAGTGTGTAATAATTTATTTTACTTGTGATAGATTTATGTATTTTGTATTTTAGATTTACATTGTTAAAGTTAATTACGTACTTCCTGTGTTTAGAACGGCTGAATAAAAAATATGATATTTGTTTATTAACAGATCTACTGAGCAACTTTTTTTGATATCAGAATGACTTACTTCCAAAGTAATACACTGTTATAGGAAGATATATAATTTTTTCAATAAAGTACCGCAAAATATTGTAAAGTTGCTTTTACACATGTTTAAAGCTAGAATAAAAAGACCTTTCTAAAAAAGGGTTCCACAATTTTGACCAATATTTATACAATAAAAATCCATGGTTATAAACTGCTCAGCCATTTCAGTGTTAATAAAATATTTGTACACTAAATTTTTGTATAAAAATGGCTGTACTATTGAGTTTTTTGCGTGCTCCTTTTTCAACAGGCCAAAACACTGAAACACTTTTTTAGGTATCAAAATTAATATTTGTGCTTTACTTTAGTGTTTAAAATTTTTTTTTTTTTTTTTGACGTTCATTTGTTTTATTTGTAAGCCTAATTTGAATTCATGAATTTTGACTTTGACTACATATTATATGGCTTACAAAACTATTCTGTTTTATAACATAGGGCTTTTGTCTTCCATAAGATAAACAAGTCCTGTCGTATCCTAACCATATTTAAAATTTAACAAAACTTAGCTTTAGGTATAGCTGCATATCTACTATCATCATTCACTAAGCGGCGGACACTAAATATTCCCAAATTTGTAAAGCATATGTACCATCTTCCACAAGGGTTACTGGCTAGATTTTGGAAAGATTGTGCCAGAACTTTTGACTCGACTAACAAGGAGGGTAGACATATGTACAATAATGAGGAGTCACCTGCGCGCCGCACTCCAGCAGCAGCTTCACCACCTCCACCGACGGGAAGATGGGCGGCACTGCCACCTGACAACCATACAGCACACATTTATACTAATAACTCAACTTGCTTGCGTTTTATTTGTAACTGGCAACCCGAACACGTATCGTCCTGTTTACGATATTGTTTATTAAAATAAAGTCGATGGTGTTATTGTGACAAAGAGATCATAACATTTGTTTATCGGTTTATGCAATTTTGCCTGTCAGTGGTTGGTTGCTAGACAAAGCTTTCAAATATCTTAAATATGTATTTATTATTTCATAGGAAGGCAATAATGGAATAAAAATCTATACTAATATATAAAGCTGAAGAGCGCTAATCTCAGGAACTACTGGTTCGATTTGAAAAATTCTTTCAGTGTTAGATAGCTTATTTATCGAGGAAGGCTATTTATTGGCTATATATTATCACGCTACGAGCAATAGAAGCGGGGCAGCAATGAAGAATGCTTCAAAATCGGGGGGATTTTTTCATACTTGGAGCTTCCGCTGAGTAAACGGTTAAAGTTTCACAAAAGTCATGTGAACTCCAAAACCTTTAAAGTTGGGCGGAGGATTCCTATGAAATATATATATATATTATTATCCAAATAATTATAATCTAAATGAAGTGGTACCGTGTTATCCCGAATTTAATGCGAGCGAAGCTAGTAATCAATAAATGTGCAACTTTAGACTTTTAGACTAAAATTTCCCATAGCTTATTTATCCATGCAAATAAACCATAGGTATACCGAAATCCTAATTAAAGCCAATAATGGCTGCTAATTGACTGGCTTTGTTCCACATCGTATTTTTTCATGTAAAGCTCAAAGCATAGCTTAAAGTCTGGTTTATGAAGCGTTACTTCGATTTACGGGTACTTGCATTCAAGTTATCTCGCATAGCTTTAATCGCACAACTATTGCATGTGATACCAATGTAATTACTACAAGCATAAAATTCTGTAAGATTATGGTGGGAATAAAGTATTATTATTATTATAACCATTTGTCGCGCTCAAAATTATGCTAAAGACCCACCTCATCAGCGAAGTACGTGGAGCGTATAACGTTGAGGCAGGAGACGGCGAGGTGCAGCAGCGTGTCCCCCGTGTGGGCCGAGCGCACGTCGGCCGCCACCAGCGCGCGGGCCTCGCGGGCCACGGCCGCGCGGGCCTCGCCCGGGCCCCCCGGGCCCCCGGCCCCCGGGGCCCCCGGGGGACACGTCGCCAGCAGCAGGTACAGCAGGTGGGTCACGCACCGCAGCAGGCGGTCGAACGTCTCCGCCTGCTTCTTGAACACCGGACGGATGTCCAGCAGGCGACGGCACTCTGCAACCGGACGGGGGGACGTGTACCGTGGGCGTGTAGCCGACACTTAGAATATAAACTAACTGCACTCACAATCACGGGGACATATCGACCGGAAAATATCCGAGCCGCTCGATACATGCGTTGACTTATTGTTATATTTATGACATAAAATTATTCATTAACCTTTTGGCCTTAAAGCGTCAATAAAAGTACTAATTAAAAGCACGAGAACTACTATATCACTTTGACATGGAGCGAGCGACGTGATTGTGAATGTAAATTGTACCCAAGCGAGGCGACGGCTCTTTTCAATCTAAGACCCGGCACACGCACGTCACGTCAGCATATGTGTATCTGTGTGTGAGCGTGTGTGTGTGTACCGGGCAGGCCGTGAGCCACGGTGCGGTAGAGGTGGCGGTGTGTGTGTACCGGGCAGGCCGTGAGCCACGGTGCGGTAGAGGTGGCGGTGTGTGTGTACCGGGCAGGCGTGAGCCACGGTGCGGTAGAGTGGCGGTGTGTGTGTACCGGGCAGGCCGTGAGCCACGGTGCGGTAGAGGTGGCGGTGTGTGTGTACCGGGCAGGCCGTGAGCCACGGTGCGGTAGAGGTGGCGGTGTGTGTGTACCGGGCAGGCCGTGAGCCACGGTGCGGTAGAGGTGGCGGTGTGTGTGTACCGGGCAGGCCGTGAGCCACGGTGCGGTAGAGGTGGCGGTGTGTGTGTACCGGGCAGGCCGTGAGCCACGGTGCGGTAGAGGTGGCGGTGTGTGTGTACGCGGGCAGGCCGTGAGCCACGGTGCGGTAGAGGTGGCGGTGTGTGTGTACCGGCAGGCCGTGAGCCACGGTGCGGTAGAGGTGGGGTGTGTGTGTACCGGCAGGCCGTGAGCCACGGTGCGGTAGAGGTGGCGGTGTGTGTGTACCGGGCAGGCCGTGAGCCACGGTGCGGTAGAGGTGGCGGTGTGTGTGTACCGGGCAGGCCGTGAGCCACGGTGCGGTAGAGGTGGCGGTGTGTGTGTACCGGGCAGGCCGTGAGCCACGGTGCGGTAGAGGTGGCGGTGTGTGTGTACGCGGCAGGCCGTGAGCCACGGTGCGGTAGAGGTGGCGGTGTGTGTGTACCGGGCAGGCCGTGAGCCACGGTGCGGTAGAGGCGCAGCACGTCCCGGTGTCGCGGCAGGCCCCGGCCGCGCTCCAGACGTCCGGCGCTCGCGTCCAGCAGCAGCCGGGTCAGCGCGCACACCGTGTGACACGTGTCTGCACGCAAACATGGTCCGGTTAGTAGATGAGCGGCACGGAACTCGTTCGCACGAATGTGCAAAACGACCACTTTATAAAATATTATTATTTCAGGACGCGTTTTACCCGAAGGAATTTTAATAGCGTGCAAAACGACCCCTCAAAAATTGATAGTACGTTTTTGGCGCACTTAATAAAAAGTTCAGTTGGATACAAAATACAAAGAAAATATTAAATTATAATCCACATTTATAGCAGTCAAACTATTGCTACGACTTCTTCCCTGTTGTCATAGATGTGTTAAATGGCTGTGTAAGGTTCTTACATCTGGAGATAATTGGTAATATAAATTAAAGTCACTGGTAAGAAAGATATAACTATATTGTCAAATAACTAATACACTAGAATGGTAAAATGGTAATGAATGAATGGTAGGAGCACGCGCGATTTATGGTGATCGGTCGTGTGCTTGGTAGCAACTTCTGGTAACGAAGCCCGAGTATAAACTAACCTAAAGATATTAAATCACGTAATGAACAATTATAAAATGCTGACGCCGGCCCCGCGGCGCATGGCAGCCGTTTCTCCGATTACTCGATGTACGTAAACCGTACATGCTCCCGGGCCAGACAAGAGATGAAATAATGGTAGTTGTGCTGGTGAAATGAGATGCAATACAAGGTGATCAACAATAGTTTTGGTGCGTAATAAGATGATAGGGCATTGGTTTATACTAAATATTTGAAAAGTGGTAACGTGGACTTGGCAACGTTGCCTTGTCAACTCGCGCACCTTTTTCGAGTTCACTAACACTAATTGGCCTTTCACTTGCACTAGCACTAACACTCGCGATAGGCTCATTCTTTACGCTAACACACTGAACACTAGCACTGTACGTGGCGCCGACGTCGCTGCGCGCGGCGCCGGCGCGCCCGGCCCCAGCCCCAAGCGATGGCTCCTAACACTGCTGTCCCGATACACACGTAAATGGCTGTGTAGTGGTGTACGTCGTGGTAAGATATCTGGCTAATGTCAGCTTGCTGCTCCTTCAGGTGGTTTATCTGGTTTCCGATATTCCTAAGATCTTTCTCAAATCCACTGGGGTCTGATTCCAGTGTGGTATTGGGCATGGACACATTTATTATATTATTTATGGGTGGTATGGTGTGCATCATGACCTTCGAATGAATGTCAAGGCGGTTGCTAAATTGTTTATGCGACACTATGGTGTATGAGTCGCCCTTGATGACGCAGTCTTCGTCTAAAGTGATAACACCGGCGTTGCTGAGTCGTTCAGCCGCTATCATATTACCGCATATTATACGTATGGGACATTGACCGCAACAGGTGAACAGAAAGGTATTTATTCTCTGTAATTGTGTCCACGACTGTTTACACGTTTCTAAATTGGTTTTGCAATTCTGAGTGGTTTGACCTTTGACACACAGGGATTGGTCATTATCCAACTGGTACAGGGGACCGTGTAAATAGCAAAGCTGTGTTAATTCATCATAACTAACACACATATGAAAGTCATTATCTGACAAAGGCAAATACATGTCCTTCCGCAGGTTCATTGCAATATGAGTGGCGATCGGCACTAGGGTGACCATGGTTCCGTTGACGTCTCGGGATATTGGTATGAGTTTGTAAATGTCATAATGGTCTCGACTTACTAATGGTATCTTGATTTCAAAAATCACGTATTCGTTTATGACTCTTGCTTTGACCTTCAAAACGTGGTAAATTTTGGCTAAATTAGTTTGTACGTTATCTATAGGCAACGACAAATCTTTGGAGAGATGCCCAGTAATGACATTAAGTTCCTGAAGGAGCTGATCTGGGTTTAATAAATGAATGTCAAAGTTTCCATGGAATATGTCGGTAATGGTTTCTAATAAGGTGTCTTGGATGTATCTTAACTTATTTAATATATTGGTAGCGATTAGAGATGACATTACGAAATCGTTAATATTGGCAACGCCTTGCATACCTTTCTGTAATTCGTTAGTGGCTTTTTCTAGCGAATTCAGATGCAGATTGAAGAGTTTATGCTGTTTGTCCATGGTATTTTCCGCTCTCTTTAATAAATTATATTCAGCCTCTACTACTGACGTCTGGTTTTTCAATAATGAAGCAAGGTGTTGTTGGTTGGTCTGAAGTAAATCTATGTCTTGTTTATATTGTTCGGCAAAGCTTTCGTCCAGGACTCCGAATAAAGTGTGCGCAATCGATCCTACGCCATTTATTAGCCCACGACGCTGTCTAGAATGCCCTGTAAACTGCTGATTGAGTAACATTGTATTATAGTAATTGTATTCTGCATATCCGTGTCGTAGTTGGAGTAAGATAACATCGCATTGTGTTTTAATTTTAGAATTTGAACACATGGTTTCCAGATGATCAATATATTTGGTAAATATAATGCTTCCTTGCCGATAAGGTTGTAGATCGTAGTACACTATCAGTTTCCATTCATCACGAACGAGATACATTGATGACATTTGGTCGAAATAAAACATGTTATTACTATTTTGGAGACTGGAAATGTGATAATGTCCGCTGATAGGTGTCCACAATAACATGAACACTGTTAACACGAGCGACAAAAGGTTGCAGGACCCTTTAGACGTCTTCTTAGGTGGCGTACCGTCGCTGGTGAGTGGTTCGTCGGCAGGCTGGCTTTGGTTGGTGCACGCAGGTACTGGTTGTGGTTTAAGTGCCTCATTTTGCCCTTGGTTTACAGGTAGTAGAGACAACTTAACTATTGGTCGTTTCATGGTTCCATTCTTGGTCCTTACGGTCACTACCCGGACGTATCCATCTTTTCCCGGGTGAAGCTGTACGACCCTCCCTAACGCCCACTTACCAGCTGGTAAGTTTGCGTCGTGAATTAAGACGACATCATTTATTTTTAGGCCTTCTTTTGGTAATAGCCATTTGGTTCTTGCCGACAACTGTGTGAGATATTCAGCTTGCCACCGCTTCCATATATCTTGGTATATTTTTTGCGCGAGTTGCCACCTGGTTCTCTCGTCTCTTTCGGTCTCGAAAATAGTTAGCATTGGTCCACTGCTCAAGAAATGAGATGGAGTTAAATAATTTAGGTCATCTGGGTCTTCAGTTAGGGGCACAGAGGTCTGGAGTTCAAGCAAGCTTCTAATTGAGTTAAGATAGTGGTGAACTCCTCGTAGGTAAGCTTCTGTTCTCCTACGACACGTTTTAGGTGGTATTTGAGGCTTTTTACGGCAGCCTCCCAAAGACCTCCAGCCGATGGCCACGATGGTGCATTAAAGTGCCATTCAATACCCATCGATATAATTTCTGTCATAAAAACGTTGCTGAAAATGTGCTTTAACTCCTTAAATTCAGATATTAATATGCGGCTAGCTCCTAAAAAGTTGGTCCCATTATCACTGTAAATATGGCGCGGAGTTCCTCTCCGAGCTGCCATTCTTCGCAGTGCGGCCATAAAGGACGAGGTGGTAAGGTCTGACACGAGCTCTAAGTGTACGGCCTTGGTCACCATACACACAAACACTGCCACATAACCCTTTGTGGTTTTTACTCCGCGACCCTTGTTGGTTTTAATGAGGATGCTGCCTGTAAAATCAACCCCTGTATGGTAAAAGGGTCGAGAGGGGTTGCTCCTTGAAGCTGGTAAATCCCCCATCAACTGTTGATTTTTGACAGGATCCGTTCTTCTACACCTTACGCAAAGACGGAGCTGTTTTTTGGTCGCACGATTTCCGCCCACAATCCAGTATTTCTGCCTGAGATAGGCAGATGTAAGTCGAGCACCTCCGTGAAAAGTCATCTGGTGTGCTGAGTAATTTAGCAGCGCGGGTTCACTGTGCCAGCATGTGGAACAATGACTGGGTGCTTCATGCCGCTTTCAATGTAAGCATTTTCAAGTCTGCCGCCAACTCGTAATAGGCCATCTTTATCTAAAAATGGTTTAAGGTTACAAATCTTACTCTTCCTATCTACACTTTTCTGGTTTTTCAATGATTTAATTTCACTTGCAAATTCAATCTGTTGTGTATTTTTAATAATTACTTCTTCCGCCTTTTGTAATTCCTTTAAAGTTAAATATGGTGTCTGGTTTCGGTAACGTGATATCGCGCGCAAAATCCAAGCTAAGACGCGGACGGCACGAGTGAATGTACTATATTTATTTATTATTTGTTGCACAATGTTATCAACTGGTTTGGTAACAAAATTTGTTTGTTTACTATTTTTAATTTCTAAATTGGTTGTAAATTTGGTTTTCCGATCTTGGTTTTTAAATGATGGTAGCCATTTTGGTCCATGCCACCATAGTTGGTGTTGGTTCAATTGGTCTGCACTAATGCCACGGCTCGCACAATCCGCGGGGTTTTCTTCAGATTTGACGTACTGCCAACAGCTGCTCGGAATTTCCTCCGTGATCTGACTCACTCGGTTCGCCACAAAAGGTTTCCAGCGGTTTGGATCTCCATGAAGCCATCCTAAGACAACCATGGAATCCGTCCAACCATACAGCTGTATCTTGTAGTTTGGTAAGCTATCCTTGACCTTTGCCATGAGTTTGGATAAAAGAACTGCTGCGCACAGCTCGAGTCGTGGTAAGCTGATGGTCTTGCTAGCAGGCACCAGCCTGGCCTTCCCGGCCACTAGCTTGGTCAACGATACGTCGTCATGGTTTACCTTGCAATAAATAACTGCCGCGTACGCCTTGGTCGACGCATCGCAAAACCCATACAGGGTTATTACATCTGTCTCTTGAGTGCCAAGCCACCTTGGTAATCGCAACTGGTCAATATGGTTAATATCGGTTGTTACCTTAGCCCACTCAGCGCAGATGTCTTCTGGTAGCTCCTCTCCATCCAATCTTTAATTGCCAAACATTTTGAAATAATAGTTTTAATTTGGTTGTAATAGGTGATAACCACCCTAATGGATCAAACACCTTTGATATATCCGATAGTAAAGAACGTTTTGTGGGATGATTAGTGGTTGTTAGTATGGTGAAACTAAACGTAAATACATCACGCTCAGGATTCCAACCTAAGCCTAAAGTTTTGGTAGATGATGGCTGTTTGAAATCGAAGTTTTTCTGGTCGGTTGTTTGGTTTTGTATCAACTCTGGTGCATTAGAGCGCCATTTCCTTAAGTTGAAACCGCCTGATTTTAACAGTTGTATTAAATCAGACTGCAGCTGCTTTGCGTCTGGTAAAGTATGGCTCCCACTTAACAAATCGTCCATATAAAACGATTCGTCAATGACCTTGGGCGCCCTGCTGTTTTGGTAATTTGGTTTCTCATCTTGAGCTAGCTGTTTTAAAGTCATCATTGACAAAAACGGCGCTGCTTTATGGCCATAGGTTACAGTAGTAAGTTGGTAATCCTTGAGTGCATCTTGCGGAGTATCTCTCCAAACGATTTTCTGGTATTTCTGGTCTTCGTCATGAACCTTGATCTGGCGAAACATCTTTTCAATGTCGGCAGTAAAGGCATATTGGTATTGTCTCCAATTTAAAATCAAAGATTGTAAATTTTGTTGTAGATTTGGTCCCGCTTCCATTAAATCGTTTAAACTGTGCCCGCTGTTGGTTTTGGCGGACCCGTTAAAAACAACTCTAAGTGTAGTAGTAGTAGAGTCGGGACGCAAAACTCCGTGGTGTGGCATAAAGTAACCCGGCGTCGTGTTACCGGCAAACACCCGTGGGACCGGAATCATGTGACCGAGGTTACGATATTCCTTTATAAATAATTTGTAATTATCGGCTAATGTTTGATTTTTATTAAATTTTCTTTCCAATTGGTGAAATTGCGCGATGGCCATTGGTTTAGAAGATCCCAAATTTTCTTCTAGATTAGCTTTGAAAGGAAGTCTGACAACATATCTTCCGTCTTGGTTTCTCTTGGTCGTTGATGTGTAAAACTTCACGCATTGGTCTTCAGCGGAAGTAATATTCGTATCTGGTATTATATCCTCGATCTCCCAAAACCTTTGAAGATCTTGAGTATCGTTTATGACAACGTTACACTGGTACGTCTTAACGTTGCCATAAAATCCAACCCAGTTGGGTTTCTTGCGCAACTGGATGATGTGAATCTAGTTTGATGATTCCACTCATGATAATGGACGAGTACACATCAGCCCCCAGCAGCATGTCCACGGGCCGACTGATATTGAACTCGGAATCAGCTAATTGGATTGAATTTAGATATGGCCAAGATGGTTTTGTGAACGATTGGTTTGGTAATTTGTTTATTAATGTGTTCATAATAAAGACATCCGTTGTCATGGTAAAGTCGCTATGAAGAGATGAGAACGTCATATTGATGACTCCTTTGCAGTTGTTCTCTTTGGCCCCAACCCCGGTTATGACACCCTTACAATGCTGTCGCTTAAGCTGTAATAACTGAGCCGCATTCTCAGTTATCAGCGAAGTCTGGGACCCCTGGTCAATCAGTGCTCTCATTTTTTGGTAGCTTCCATCTCGGTTAAAACATTAACATAGGCAGTGGCTAAAAGAATTTCGGCTATATTTTCCTGAGAAACATTGCATTTTCGTTGTGAGTTTTCAATATTAGTAACGTTGGTAGGTATCTCGTTCGGTGACGAAAAGGCATCGTGTAACAGCGTGTTATGTTTACCGCTGCAGTCCCGGCATGTTTTGTGGGATAAGCATTCTTTGCCTTGGTGGTTCAAAAGACAATTTTTGCACAAATGGTATTTTGCAATTGTTTTCCGCTTAACGTCTGACCTAGATTCACGGAAAGCTTTGCAATAATAAAGTGGATGGTTCTTGTTACAAAAGAGGCACTTATGGGTTTCCACGTGAAAAGATTTGAATTGTGATTGTTTAAAAGATGGTTTATTTGAATAATTATTGGTCGCCTGTTGATAACTTGGTTTTTTAAAGCGGTTATCTTCCTGGTGGGAAAATTTAGTGACTTCTGGTTTTCGCTTGTAAGCTTCTAATGATGTAAATTTGATCTCTAAAAAGTTTAAAAAGTCTTCTATTCTTGGTAGCTCACGTGGTTTTTGAAGTGACTCTATGTAGTCATTATGAGAATCGACGTCCAGCTTTATGGCTAAAAGATGCACCAAAAGTGGACCCCAGGTAGAAACGTCGACCCCTAATTTTTCAATGGCGTGAAGACATTCATTGGTAGTGTCATGCAGCCTCTTGATATGAGATGCCGACTGGTTTTGCATGACTGGTATATTTAACAGAGTGTTGATATGGGATGTGAATATTGATTTGATGTTATTATACCGGTGGTTTAAGATTTCCCAGGCAGCTTGGTAATTATCTGAGCTAATACTCAGGTGCTGAATCAACTTTTCGGGCTCTCCCTGACCTTACTTTTAAGAAACTGAAGCTTCTGGGCACTAGAGAGAGAATGGTTATTGTGTATGGCTTCTTGAAATAAATCTTTGAAGGCCGTCCACTGCTGATAGTTCCCATTAAAGACTGGTATGTCCATGTGGGGTATCATTTTGTCACGATGTGAAGCTGAACACATTTTGGTATTGATTGCTTTCTTCACTTGGTTGAAAGTATCTTCGTGACGTGAATACTCCTCTTCATACCACTGGTTTTGATCATCTATTTCGCTGTCAATCTCCCAGTGCAGCGAATCAATTACAGCCCAACGAGACTGTAATGTTCTAAGTACATCTTCGTATTCCCATTTCTCGGTAAGCGAAGAAATACTGATATTGGATACAGTACGAGAAAATGCCTTGAAGTTGCTGGTTTGTTTTCTCAGCATCTCCTCCAATTTACTGTTGGTGCCGTCGGTCTTCCGAGGCGGTGCGGCTGGAGCAGCCGGCTGATTTGCCTGAGGTTGTTGGTGAAACAGTGTTCCTGGTTTAATAACTGGTGTTGATGGTCTGCTGGTATCTTTAGAATAGTTTGCAATAGTTTGCCTAGCATTGTTATAAAATTCCCTGGTTCTTTCATAATCATTATCAGTAAAGTACGCATAATTTTGGTCCCCATACGTACACAGTTTCACGTGGTTGGCGTGAAACTCCTGCCAATAATTGTCTAAAGTCTCCACCCTTCTCCTAATCATGTCTGGTGTTTTGCGGTCATGACCATCCTTCTTAAAATTGGACAGAAGTTGGTCCATGCCCCTCATAATTTGGTTCTGGTTTTCAAACAAAGCCTCCATGGTAGCAAAAAAAATTATAAGAAAAAATTGGAAAGATCTTACTGGTTTTTGGTGCGCCGCTTATGCGCGGTGAAAGAGCCTGTGTAACCCACGGCTCGCTGGTATCTGGTAAAAGTAGCGAGTCTATCTGACCCACTACAGCTGGTTACTAGTTTTGGTAAGGTGACTGGTAAATCCAATGGTACTGGTTTTCACAGAACACTTCCTTGAGCTTAGAGTTAATCACTATGGTTTGAGTCACTTTACACTCGCGGAAAGTTCTTACACGATTCGAAGGACCACTAAGATGTAAGGTTCTAACATCTGGAGATAATTGGTAATATAAATTAAAGTCACTGGTAAGAAAGATATAACTATATTGTCAAATAACTAATACACTAGAATGGTAAAATGGTAATGAATGAATGGTAGGAGCACGCGCGATTTATGGTGATCGGTCGTGTGCTTGGTAGCAACTTCTGGTAACGAAGCCCGAGTATAAACTAACCTAAAGATATTAAATCACGTAATGAACAATTATAAAATGCTGACGCCGGCCGCGGCGCATGGCAGCCGTTTCTCCGATTACTCGATGTACGTAACCTACAGGCTGTATGGGGATGATTTCTATTTACATTCAGTGTGCGTCAAGGGTGTAAGTACTAGGACATAATATATAACTTAAAGATTCTTCTTTCAAATAAAACGCTTTCAACTAAAGATTCTAAATGAAACTAATTACTTTTATTTATCAAATTGATAAAAAATAACAAGTTATTAGAACATAAATAACCAAGAGGTTATAGTGTAGTGTGTGACACACCTCTCCACACATACGTAAGATTAGTGTTAGTATATAAGCTTTAATTATTGTAATTTAAGAGACATTATTAAACCAGATAACAACAAGTTAAGACTCGTTCATTACTCCCGGTGTCCCATCATTACATGGCGACCCTGCCAGTGCTGCCTTCGCCCAGTGCTGAGCAAAATAACCAAGGATTTTAGTTTATCTCTTAATCAAATAAATATACAATATATATTTAATACTAAAAAGAAGACAGTTCAAATAAAAAAAAGAAGCAATTGGAAGTGGCAATGACAAGTGATTTCTGACATGTGTCGACGAGTTGGTGTTGCTGGCTGCCGGGAGTATGCTGGAGTCGTGTTGTAAATATGGTGGCTATGAGAGACGGCGTCGGAAGCTTGGAAGCGACCGGGAGATGGTCAAGATGTGCGACAAGAGTCCTCAACTCAGACTCAAGCATAGAAAGTCCTACTTTCTGTGCTTGAGTTCAGTACGCGGTTTAGGTCCCGTAATCCCTCTCCTGGTTTATTTTGCCTACAGTTTCATAAAACTAATACCACTTTTTACAACCCTATTACAAGAATGTGTCGCCTCTATAATGAATTAATCTCTGAGCACTCTTCTTTGGACATTTTCGCTTGTAAATTGCATGGTTTTCGTAATAAAGTCCTGGATATTCTTTCAATCCAGGACTATAGCTGATTTTTCATTACACTTTCTTATATGTTTCTACTACATACATGCTAAGGTACATAGATATTAAGTATTATTAACACTAACCTCTCATTACGATAATTTGGGTACAATCTGTGTCCACATGTTTAGAGTTGCAGTCTAGGATGTATATTTTATTGATGAAACTAAAGACTGTATTTGACTGTATCTTGTTTTGTGAGCCTTAAATAACCAAGAAATAACAAGAAGCACGCGTGTCGTATTTGAAGGTTTTTCATTTTTGCTCGCATAATTTTTTATATGTTAATCATTTAATATTAGCAAGATCAAATTAATAATAGTAATTCTTTAAAAAAAATGGATTATTATTATGCAATGTATTTTTTTTACTATTACTATGAAACTTCAGACGGACGGCTTCTTATATTTAGTTAATATATTATTTGGATTTGTTCAAATCCTTTTTTTTTGTATTATCTATAAAAATGACCTATAAAATGTATTGTAATGTATGTGTTTTTCCTATAAAATGAGTTACATTATAATAGAGAGCAACATTTAAACGTATTATATTGCAATCCACAGTATTTTGAATTGATTTTGATAGCATTCTTTTTTGTGTTTTATAATATATTATGTGAGTACTGTTATTAGAGTAATATTTTAAAAGTAGACTTTGAATTTCATATGTATGTGCAATTAATGATGACTCCTGTCCTTACATAGCCGCGCATTCCAGGCGCATCGCGTGAATTTCATACCGCGACATACAAGGGCAGAGCTTCACAACATTGTCGTCTAGTGCACACTTTAACAAACCTTTAAATTGAATGAATTACTTTTAGAATGATTTGAAATATGTAAATTAAATTAAGTCATCATTATGATGATGTAAATAAATTAAGTAGTTTTTAAAATTTTCTTTTTTGTAATGATATAAGAATATAATGGGAATATTACACATTGTTGTTTTGAAAGTTAGGTAAAGCTATAGTTATGACTGGTTTCGGTTGTTATTTATGTGCGGTAAGAATAATGGAATATGAATAGAATAGTGATACGTTATGGAATAATTTGGCAATTATTAATTTATTTGTTGTACAATTGGATTGATCACCCAAGAGTAAAAAAAAATGTGAAGTTGCTGAATATTCGTAAAGTGAATGAAAAGGATTTGGAATATGTGTAAGTTGGAATTGAATGGTGGACAAGTGGTGAGTTGGTGACGAAAGACACTCGGTATCCAATCCTTCAGTTTGATCATAGTGTAGACGAGATTTCTCTGTGAAAACGGTTGGAGATATATGAAAGATCTTAAAAAGGTTAACCGAAGTTTAAAAGTGTAAATTATATGTAAGTAAATGGTACAAGGCTTCTTTCCGAGAAAATATTTGGAAGTATGAGTGAACCCTTATGTATAAAGACTGCCTAAATAAAATGTATTTGTCATAAAATGGCTAAGAAGGTGCCAATTAATAGGACAAAGTATCCCAAATGTACCCAAAAGAGGTTATAAAATGTACCATGTATAAGAGAAATGGATGGATATGAAAGTTGTGACTAGTGAACTTTATGAAAGAATATGAAAGAAAAGCTTAAGAAATGGACAAATATGCAAAGAGCCCAAGAGGATTAAAACCTACGATGTTTGGAATTCCTAAGAAATGTTACTAATCTTTCTAGATACATTTCTATTATATAACTGGCTCAATTATGTACCCTAAATATATGGAAAAAAATGTAAGCCCGTCTGTCGTGTGTTTTGTGAAATTCATAAGATTTTTAGTTGCTTTTTACAATTATAATTTTCATAAAAGTAACGTAAGTATATTAAGAATCACTTTAGATATAACAATTATTTATTATATTTTATTCCTTTAAAATACGGAGGAGGTGTAGTGTGTGGCACACCTCTCCACGCATACGTAGGTTTAGTGTTAGTATATAAGCTTTGACGCTAAACAGGTCTAGTTTACCTTTCATTTTTTTATAAGAAGTTGGAAATTATTAATTTTAGATGACATATTTTTATGCGTGATTGTACTTTGTCTTTAATTTTACATTAAATAAAGCTGTGTTGGAAAAGCATACTACCAATTTTATACGGGTCGTTTTGCACGCGATAAAAATACGTTCGGGCGAAACGCGTACTAAACTAATAATATTTTAGTTATAATAAATAATGGTTAAATGATGTGAAGGGTTGACCATTAAATGAGCTTCTTCAATAAAACTAGGTTATTATCAGATGGTCGACGACCGGCTACCTTTCGAATTTATTTAAATTTTAAAAACGTAGGTAGGACATGTATATGTATCATCAGCTGATTAAACGTCCCCACCGAGGGGCACGAGCCTAACCGTACAGGGTGATTAGGCCTTAGTCATCCACGCGGGCCCAGTGCGGATTGGACGACTTCAGACACAACCTTCGAATCTCTTCGCAGGCGTGCATGAAGGTTTCCTCACGATGTTTTCCTTCACCGTAAGAGCGTCGGATAACGTACATATATTTTCGATAACACATTGGTACGTGTCGGGATTTGAACCTCAGCCCACCCGGTAGGAAGGCGACAGTCCACACCATTGAGCCACCGACGCTCCTGTATATGTATAATAAATTTAAATAATATGTTAAATGTTTGAATGAAATGTTAATAAATAAATAAATGTAACTAATACATTATTAATGTATTGGTCCTAGAATAAAGCCTTGCAGGACGCCGTACATCACACTTCACACTTTACCATACTAAGTACAATAAATGTTACCACTTACCAATCAAAAAGAAGTATATGTATGAACCTAAATAATTTGTAAACTAAATCCAGGGCAAGATAATGATCGTTTGTCATCAATTACAAATTCACGAGGCATCAGTTACCAAAACCACAATAGAACGGGCTCATTGGTGACTTATTTAACATATAATTCGTCATTACCTGACGACCCATTTGGTGTTGTAGTTGAGACGTCGATTACTACACCAAAGTTTCCGGGTTCGATCCCCGGGCAGTACAAACATTTGTGTGCACGAACATGTCTGTTTGTAATATATATAATTATGTTTTATCCGTTGTTCAGTATCCATAATACAGGCTTCACGCTTAACTTGGGGCTTGATGGCGCTATGTGAATTCCAGTAGATATTTATTCATTTATTATAAATTATTTATATTACTGACCAGGGTAGAGCAGCGAGTCCTTCTGTATGCGGATCTCGAGCGCCCACGTCCACAGGTCGATGCAGCGCTGGTACCGGAACGCATCGCCGTACGACGCACCCCTGCACATATTTGTTTCCCATTGGAAAAACAACAAAGAACATAGATACAGTAAAATTACCGGGTATAAGAGACCTAACAGTGTGCTTCAAGCTGTAATCCTCATCCCACCAAAAACATTCTGTAAAAAATCTAGCCAAGTCTCGATGGAGCTGCTTGATTATCTCTAAAAAGTAATGAAATCAAGACAAAGACGTGCCAAGTCTAAGGTTCCTTACTGCAATTAATTAATTATTATGGTTGATGTTGTGTGACTTGGCCGTTGAAGAGTACACAAGGATACAAAACTAGGTGCTTCATGACACCATTGCACCAATCTGTCGCCAGAACCGCTACCCATTGACGGTACAAATTTGCCACTTGGAAATCGGTGATTCAATAGGCCATCGATTGTAGGCTTGATAAAGCCACTAACGTATAAAGAATGTTCAACGGCCAAGTCACACAACATTAACCATAATAATTAATTAATTGCAGTAAGGAACCTTAGACTTGGCACGTCTTTGTCTTGATTTCATTACTTTTTAGAGATAATCAAGCAGCTCCATCGAGACTTGGCTAGATTTTTTACAGAATGTTTTTGGTGGGATTTTACTTCTTTTTGTAGAAACTTGAAACGAAATATTAGACGACCATTGGGTGTAATGGTTGAAACGTCGGCTGCTACACCAAGGGTTCCGGGTTCGATCCCCGGGCAGTACCTACAAATATTTGTGTGCACCAACATGTCTGTTTGTATGGTCTAGCGCGCTCGACTTGGCGGGGCACTACCGTGCCCCCCGATTTTTGACATCGGATGAAGCGGCCCACCATGTTAATATATATTGTTTAAGGCGTATGTCAATCTCTTATAGTTTGGCTGGGCTCTTTTGTTATCTAAGCAGGGTCACCAGGTACTCCAGATCTTCGATTATCCAAGTTATTATAGTTTTTCCCTTTATGTAACCATTAAACCCTAACCCTGTACCAAATTTCAGCTCTGTGAGTTAATGGGAAGTACTAGTTCTATTTTGATGATTTTGTTATATAAGCAGGGTCACCAGGTACTCCAGATTTCGATTTTCGAAGTTTTCATAGTTTTTCCCTTTATGTAGCCATTAAACCCTAACTCTGTACCGAATTTCAGCTTTCTGAGTTAATGGGAAGTACTAGTTCATTTTGATGATCATGAGTGAGGAGTGAGTGTCTGTCGAAAATGCGAAACTTTGCTTTCGCTTAACGTCGGAACTAAATGACCTACAGACTTGAAATTTTGGATTTAAAGTAAGTTATTATATCTTACTAGATGACGAAAATTTCAACGCTCTGGTATTATCCAAAGGTTCTCAAATCGGGGCCTGAAAATGCGGCGAAATGGATCCTGTAAAGGATGGTACGGCATTGTTTGCTTCGCGCTCGACTTGGCGGGGGCACTGCCGTGCCCCCAGATATCCGAAATCTCAATAAAATGTTCATTTCTACAACGCCAAAAAATAATCCTGAAATAGTCATAACCACACAAGTAAATATATAGAACCACTTTAGTTTCGGAGTTATAATTCGGAAGCCGGCCGTATAATGGTCCCATGGAAAAGATACATGTACATTTTTTAATATATGTAGTCTGAGAAATCATAGAACACCCCTGAAAATGCCTGAGCTTGGTAACGATTATAGCTCGAACGTCAAGCTGGTGGAATCGGTTTACGTTCCAAAAAATAGTTATAAAATAGTCGCAACGATATGCCAAATTTTTAGAAATAGGCCTCAAGAGGTTTCTTAGATTGAACATTTGAAAACTTTAAATTTCCCCGAAACGAGTAAGTTTTTCGTTTTGAAGTTTGTGTCAAAAAATAGTCATAAGAAGTGAAAATAAATATAAGCTGATTTGATTTAGAATTAAAATGGTTTATTTTCCGGACATTTCTATGGAGGTCTATGAAACTATTTATGAAAAACATTCTATATTGTGATTAAATACGTTGCCGAGAGGTTGATTTCGATATGAATGTCATCTAAGATTTTTTTTGTTTAACAGCAGCTGTCGTTTCGAGGTTACATGTGTGTGAACGACAATCAATCCGTATATTGAATACGTCCGTGGAGTATAAGGTGTATGTGAGCGCGGGTTACCGGTACATGAGGCGCAGCACGGTGTCCTTGTGTTGCGGTCCGAGCACGCGGTAGGCGACGAGCAGCGCCTGGGCGCGCAGCGAGTCCATGTCGGCCGCCGCCGCCTCCAGCTCCGCGGCCGACCGCCACTCGCGCGCGCCGCCCAGCGCCGCCGGCGCCGGACGGACCGGACGCTTCGGTACGTATGTGCCGCCTGCACATACCATATAGAAAGGCGCCACTGTTGAGATGTCTTGAGTGCTTCTTTCTCAACAAACCCACCGAAGCGCGGTGGTCATGTTTGTGCTTTACTTTGTTTTTTATGATGAATTTGCTCTTGAGAACAGACTCTCTAGTGAAAGAGGCGTGCTCTAAGATGGGGCACAGAAAAAGCCTATTCACTCACACACACAGGGTTGTATGTGGCCGGAAACAGACGCAGGCCAGGCCATTCTGGTATAATTGGAAATGAAAATGCCGATGAACTCGCAAAGGCTGGGGAAAATGCCACCCAAGGAAACTGTGAACGTCTGTGCATCTTTGAAAGCCTGGGAAAATGGATTGGAACGAGAAGCATCACCGTGACTCTGTTAATACGCTGAGTCGCCAGAGTCGACCCACTCGAAGTCGTTAATACAAAGCCTATCGAGAAGGTACCTTGAACTGTTCACTAAGTAAATCAAATTCAGGCTATGTGTAAGGGCACTAATACTGTACGTTGTGAAGTCTCTCACAGATGAAGCTAAGTGACTCAGTACACTTAGAGAATTTCTGCGCATAGAGAGAAGAGAGACACGATGCACCCTTCTGTGCAATTGATGGTCCTCTACAACAGAAGCGAAAATTCCACATGTGCAACTACCTTATAGCCGAAGTGCATCAAATCTATAAAGGTTGGCAGATTTCTGATTATTCCTGAAATTGCAACTTTTAACACTCTAAAATGGGAGCGAGTCACAAAGATATTCTAAGGTACGAGGTGATACAGGTCTGTAAAGACTGACATAGCCCGGAAAACCAAATACATAAGTACCATCAGGTGCATGTCTTGACCGTCCTGTTACATTTACATAAATAAAACAGTCGGTATATCTGTCCTAACAAGGTTTTCGGCGAACCTCCACATTCATGGCCCATCCTTACTATAGTTTACCTACAATACTAAGTCGTTACAAAAATTTCCTACGCCAACAAATATCTGTAGGTTGATCGTATTTCAGTCATCCACCATCTCCTTTTCGTCGTTTCGTGACATCTAACATTGGTATAATGAAACAGCAAAGTTATTGCAGCAGCAGCATCTACGTCCATTTCCCGGCGGGTTGCGAACGATTGTATCTCGGTGTATATGTGGTATTGGCACATCAGTGTTGGTTGGAAGGCCGGCGCAGGCGGCGTACCTGGCCTGCGGTGGCGGTGGCGGCGGCGCCAGCGGCGTACTTTGCGTGCCGGAGGCGGTGGCGACGCGCCTGAGGCTCGTCTACCTGCGTCCGGAGGCGGTGGCGCGGCGCCAGGCGGCGTACCTGCGTGCCGGAGGGCGGTGGCGCGGCGCCAGGCGTTACCTGCGTTGGCGAGGGCGGTGGCGCGTTCGCCAGCGGGCGTACTCTGGTGCGAGGAGGGCGGTGGCGCGGCGCCAGGCGGCGTACCTGCGTGCCGGAGGGCGGTGGCGCGGCGCCAGGCGGCGTACCTGCGTGCCGGAGGGCGTGCGCGGCGGAGGCGCGAGCGCGGCGCACGCTCGTGACTCGTCCAGCTGCGTGGCGCCCAGCAGCTCGTACGCGTCCGCCAGCTGCGCGGCCGGGTAGCGCACGCGCGACGACAGCAGACCCCCGATCTGCGCCGCGCCCTGACACCGCATACCGTACACACTCAACCACCACACCACGGATAACTCTAGCTTATACAGGACCAAAAATCCCATAACATTTTGGCTCGCTGACTGTGCATTTTGAGGACTGTGGAATCTAATGAAACACATGCGTTGCAGTGTGGTTTACAAATCGTAAAGGAATAAGATTAAATAATAACTATGCTTAATTTTCAATATATTAAATAATGTTTTTCGAGTAGGGAAAAATTTTTAACTTGTAGGGTGGTAGGGGTGTCAGAATAATTACGAATTGTTATCAGATTTTTGATTCACTCCGTATTTAAATTATAAACAGGTAAAATAATTGTGGTAATATTGTATTTACGTACAACTAATTAAAAGACAAAAGTATAAATTCGTGATTTTGGACATATTCACTCGATTTTAAACGAGACTAGTGTTTGTAACTTACCTTGAGGCAGGCGGTGCGCAGCGCGTCGTCGCCGGCGCGCGAGGCGAGGTGGGGGTCGGCGCCGTGGTCGAGGAGCAGACGCGCGGTCTCCACGCGTATGCTCCTGGTGCGTAGTGAGCGCCGTTTGTGCTGCATTTCCGGGCCCCGGCGCCGTGCCGAGCGTAAGGCGCAAGAGCTCGCACATGCACCGGAGGTTGATGGCGCGTGCCCCGTTGTGGTTGGGCGTGGAGTCGCGCCGCGCGCCACCAGCTCCTGCACCACGTCCACGTGCGTCATGAAGCAGGCGGAGCGCACGGGCGTGGAGCCGCTGTCGCTGGCGGCGTCCACGTCGGCGCCGGCGTCGGCCAGCGCCCGCAGCGCCGCCAGCCGGCCCTCCACGGCCGCGCACCACAGCGGCGACACCGTGTGCGCGCCGCGCTCCCCGCACGCTCGTAGCACGCCGCGTGCTCCCACCTCCGCGCACACACGTGATCAGGTACTCAGCGATCTCCCGTATGCCGCCTTGCTCGCCACAGAACAGCGGCGCGCCACCCTCGCTGTGCGCCACCACGCCACGCTCCTCGGACAATCTGCACACACCGCATTGCTCTCACACCACTGCCGCACAAGCACTCATACCACATCTCCCTTACGAGAACACACTCATACATTCTTATACTAAAGCACAATCACCATAATTATGCGAAAGACTGAGCCCACTGTCTCCTCTTCTCTCACCTATTGCAGTCCAATGCTGCATTGTTCCCCCATTTTGCGCCAGATATCCCGGTCCTCGTTTTTTCTAATCAGCTGTCACAGCGACCTTCGCAAGTCGTCGGTCAATCGGGCGGGGTCCTACGTACACTTGCCGACGCGGTCTCCACTCCGAGAATTAGTCTGCGCCCTTGTGGTCTTCAGCTAAAAATACGTCCAAGAACATATACCTGTCATTGTATAAATATTTATAATGATTAATTAATGAAAATGTATACGAACAAAGGCATAAATTTAAAC